>WNWK01003124.1:50000-179424 GCA_009830355.1 Cherax destructor | reverse complement strand
TCTCGCAATTACAAGTAATAAGATCTGTATTATTCAGCTTATATGTGGCTTGGTTATTGTCCTGCCCAACATTTAGAACTTGCATTTGTTTACATTAAACTGCATCTGCCACTTCTCCGACCACTGCATCAGTCTATTCAAATCATCCTGGAGTGCTCTAATGTCCTCATTTGAATGAATTGGACGGCCAATTTTGGTGTCATCAGCAAATTTACTTATGCTACTATTTATTCCCTCATCTATGTCGTTTATGTAAATTGTAAACAACAGGGGCCCAAAACTGACCCCTGTGGAACACCGCTTGAGACGCGCCCCCATTCTGATTTCTCTCCATTTATGCAAACTCTCTGCCGCCTATTAGTCAACCATGCCTCTACCCAGGAAAAAATTTCTCCTCCTATTCCGTGTGCCTTAAGTTTCCTCAGTAGCCTCTGATGTGGAACTTTATCGAAAGCCTTACTGAAGTCCATATAACACAATATCATATTCATTACCATGATCTACCTCCTCAAACACCTTAGTGAAAAAGTTAGTAAATTCGTGAGACATGAACGCCCCTTTGTAAAACCGTGTTGAGATTCATTAATCAATTTATGCTTTTCAAGATGGCTACGAATTGCCTCGGCAATTATTGATTCCATAAATTTACCAACTATGGAGGTAAGGCTTATTGGTCTATAGTTCGAAGCTAAGGACCTGTCACCTGCCTTGTAAATAGGTATTACATTTGCCCTTTTCCACTTGTCTGGCACTATGCCAGTTTGTAGTGATATATTGAAAAGATTTGCCAAAGGTTTGCTAAGTTCCTCTTTACATTCCTTTAAAACTCTTGCAAACAGTTCATCAGGGCCTGGGGATTTGTTAGGTTTTAATTTCTCTATTTGTCTGAGGACCATGTCACTAGTTACCCCAATCGAGCATAGTCTGTTATCTTCAGATCTACATAATTTATTATTTCTGGAATTCTGCTAGTATCTTCCTGAGTAAAAACTGAGAGAAGTAAGTATTGAAAATTTCACATATCCTTATCACTGTCCGTGATCTGTCCTGAGTTACTCTTAAGTGGGCCCTATCTTGTCCCTAATCTTACTTCTGTATACCTGAAAGAACCCTTTTGGGTTAGTCTTCGAATCCCTTGACCTTAGCCTCATAATCCCTTTTGCTTTTCTTATTCCTTTTTTTATTTCTCTCTTTAATTGATAATATTGATTTCTTATCTGTCCATCCCCTCTTTTGATACGCCTATATATGACAATAAACCATGGAAAAGAGATTAGCTGTATATTTCAACCTCCAGCTGAGGTCCTCTGCAGAAAGCCTCATCTGAAGAGGACCTCAGCTAGAGGTCCAAATAAAGTATACAACCAATCTCTCTTATATATGTTATTGCCAACCTGTGTGTTCCCTGAGCACTGACGAGTGTTCTTTACACTCCATCAATCATCGTACTGATGTTATAATTGATGACATTTGATTCATTTTCATTAACCCAACCCATGATAATTTAACTTAAAATAACACGTGTAGAAAAATCAGCTCACATCTACAAAAACTCTCGGCGTTGACCTAAAAGGTCAAGTTACTTGAGGTCGGCCAATGGGAGTACTCCGTTTTTAAAGCGTGACGTCACCTAAAATTATTCAGATAATTTGATGAAAGTGACGGGAATATGACGTCACATGTATAAACATTATAGCTAGCATGTGACAGTCGAGTGCCAGTTCACGGGGAAATATGTGCCGTCATAATGCCGAGTGATAAGACGCTCAATTTATTGATTTGAGGCGGTGCATCTGACGTGAGGTACAAATAAAGCGGCGTGATTACCGTGCTGTTGTACCTTGGGCGGGCGTAGCAGCATGTTAATGAGCAGGAACAACCCGGGAGATAGACAAGGCGATAGATATACCAGTGACGGTTTGTACAGGCTACCTCGCTGCCATTACTCTGCTCGTGAGCGCTCTGGTATCTTCACCGACCATCTGCTGCAGGAAGAACTGGCCGGGGATGAAGTCAGAGAGAACACAGTGCTTTGCCAGTCAGTCTATGAGGCTTTTAACTACTCCAAAAAGCAGTTTGCATTTCGTACCTAAGGTTAACTGAGATTTAGGACGGGTAAAACTGTAGCCAAGATGATAATTTTCAGAGTTATTTGTGTTTTGTTACCCTTCTCCCCCCGCCCCCTCCCTCGTGCGGTATTCGAAAGCAATAAATCACAGGTGAATATTATCGCTGTATTACCCGAGACTTCAAACTTGTTGAGTGTTTAACAACTCAAGAAAGTTTGACTCCACATATTTTCAACTCCTGTCCATGGAAAATTATAATTACATGTATGAAACACTAACAGGAATGAGTGTTACCGGGACGCAGGTGCCGTTGGAAAGAACTATTGGAGCCATCAGCCTAAAACCCAGACCAGTAACACACACACACACCTCCCAGCAGACCCACGAGCCTAAACTCTGACCATTAACACACACTTAATACCTCCCACAGGTCAACAGTTTGCTCTCCAAGCAGGCGATAAAAATATGAAGACTAACCCCCTCGCTACTGAGTCGCCCCCTTCACACAAAGCCATAAAACTGAGAGAGACTGTATCTTCTTCAACACAAACTTCCACATCTCATCCATCCCCCCAAAAATGACTTATGCATTTTGTAGTCCAGTTGGATACACTTTTCCGGAGCCGAACAAACGAGGTCGGGTTGCACAAGATTCCTCTTTTTTTTTTTTATCGGCGCTATCTATGTTGAGGTGTAGGGTGATTTGCATGCATAATAGGCGAACAAAGGACATTAAGTTGGTACCCGCATCCCAGTGTGTGGGTTGGGGCTCCCACACCATCCCAACAACGCTGGAACCTTTGTGCCACTCTTCGTTATCTTAACTTCTTGTAAATATTAATCTGTAGTAGTATATGGTCTGCCATGCCTGGTCTGGCACGCCTGGTCTGGCACGCCTGGTCTGGCACGCCTGGTCTGACACGCCTGGTCTGTCACGCCTGGTCTGACACGCCTGGTCTGACACGCCTGGTCTGGCACGCCTGGTCTGACGCCTCCAGGTCTTCTCCACTGTGAGATCCCACCGTTTGTGGTCTTGTGGTAGATTTTAACCAGAGGGCTACCAGGCTAACTGGTACCATTGGGAAGGGTTCACTGAGGTACCAGCATAACCAACGAAGGACCAGGCCAGAGGGCTCTCTGAAGTACTAGACCAGGAGGTTCACAAAGGTACCAGTCCAGCGGATTCATTGATGTAGTACCAGCCCAGCAGGTTCATTGATCAGTACCAGTCCAGCGGGCTCATTGATGCAGTACCAGGCCTGTGGGTTCACTCAGGTACTAGACCATTGAGTATAACGAAATAAAAGGCCCATGGGTTCATCGAGAAGGCACCAAAATAGAGGATTCGTTGAAACGGTACGAGTCCGGCGGGTTCAGTTTGACTGTAAAAGGCCGGCGGGTTCACTAAGGTACCGGTCCGGCAGGTCTCGTAGCGATCGGACAACTCCCTAAGTTCATCTTTAGTGCCGGTGTTGAGAGCTGAAGGAGCGATTTTCAGAAAGAGATGGTATCAAAAAAAAAAAATATTACTCTTATCTGCATAATAACCCGTCTTCGTCTGAACACCTCCCGGATCTGCCAGCATCCCTTGAAGATCCTGCCGGCATCGTCTCTGGAAGATCCTGCCAACATCATCTGTGGTAGGTCCTGCCAGCATCATCCCTGGAAGATCCTGCTAGCATCCCCGGAAGATCCTGCCAACATCATCTCTGGAAGGTCCTGCAGCAACATCCCTGGAATATCCTGGCAAGATGCTGGGCTGAACACATCGACTCCAGGCTGAGGGACTGATTACCTCAAACTCCTTCCGATCTTCACCATTCTTCTCTGAACTGGACTGATGAAGCCACTGTGTGGCGAAACGTTTCCACAGTAAAGATACCCGGTTCTCTGAACCATTTATCTACAATAATTATTATTTTCACTGTTTCCCCGGAGGAATGAAGAACTGTGTGTGTGTACTTTATTTTAATGTGTGTACCTTCTTTAATATGAGTGCTTGTTTTATTCAGTACACAACTATAATTCTTTAAGAATCAAGTTGCTAGTGACTATAAACCCTGGAAGCTAAATTCTTCAAGGTACATACAATAATTACTTTCTGAAATCATACTGCCATCTATCTAACGACAATTGCACTGCACTGCTGTAGGATTGAGGAAATAAAACAGGATCGGCGAAGAAGACAAACTCAAACTACTCAGTAGAGAGTAAGCCTAATGAGAAAGATCTGGGAGTAATAATGTCGGAAGATCTCACTTTCAATTGATAGAAAAATAAGAGGTTGGATAACTAGAACTTTCAAAACTAGAAGTTGCCAAGCCAGTGATGTCACTCTCTAGGTTGGAATATTATTGTGTACTAACTGTCCTTTAAAGGCAGGCCAAATTGCAGATCTAGAAAATTATACAGAGAATCTTCACCGCTAGTATAAACTTAGTCAAGCACCTAAATTACTGAGAACGTCCGACATCCCTCGAACTGCACTCATGAGAAAGTAGACAAGAAAGGTACATGGTAATCTACACCTGGAAGATTGTAGAAGGATTGGCCAAACCTACACACCAAAATAACTACAAGAAGCTTGCACCGTCGGCAAGATATCTCCACCGGAGATATCTTGCCGACGATACAAGATATCTCGGCGACGGTACAAGATATCTTGCCGACGGTGCAAGATATCTCCGGTGGAGAGCAACTGAGCAAGGAGTACATTGAGAAAGAACTCAATAAGTGTACAGGAACCACGAGGCTTGAACACCCTCCCTTCATACATGAGGGAGATTCCCAGCAGATCCCTAGCTGTACAAATTCTCCAAAGCAGTTTTTGATGCACAGGGCTGTAAATGCATACGTTGGTCTGCTGGGGGAAGGGCGAGTACTAACAACTAGATCTGGTGGCCAGCAACCAGGAGGTCTGGTCTGGGACCGGGCCGTGGGGTCGGTGACCCCCGGAAGTGACTGCAGGTAACCCTCTCCCCACCAGTCCCCCCTGATACTAAGTTACCCTCCACCACCCCTCGCCAGAAGCACACAAGAGTTAGCATGTAACAAGCCACAACTCTCCTTCCTATTAATACTTAACAAATTAACCTTAACCGTGTAGATCTCCCCCTCCCCTCTCCTTACCAGGTCATTCATCCCCCTCCCCTCTCCTTACCAGGTCATTCATCCCCCTCCCCTCTCCTTACCAGGTCATTCATCCCCCTCCCCTCTCCTTACCAGGTCATTCATCCCCTCCCTCTCCTTACCAGGTCATTCATCCCCTCCCTCTCCTTACCAGGTCATTCATCCCCTCCCTCTCCTTACCAGGTCATTCATCCCCTCCCCTCTCCTTACCAGGTCATTCATCCCCCTCCCTCTCCTTACCAGGTCATTCATCCCCTCCCTCTCCTTACCAGGTCATTCATCCCCCTCCTCTCCTTACCAGGTCATTCATCCCCCTCCCCTCTCCTTACCAGGTCATTCATTCCCCTCCCTCTCCTTACCAGTCATGTCATTCATCCCCTCCCCTCTCCTTACCAGTCATGTCATTCATCCCCTCCCTCTCCTTACCAGGTCATTCATCCCCTCCCTCTCCTTACCAGGTCATTCATCCCCGCCCCTCTCCTTACCAGGTCATTCATTCCCCCTCCCTCTCCTTACCAGGTCATTCATCCCCCGTCCCTCTCCTTACCAGGTCATTCATCCCCTCCCTCTCCTTACCAGGTCATTCATCCCCTCCCTCTCCTTACCAGGTCATTCATCCCCCGCCCCTCTCCTTACCAGGTCATTCATCCCCCTCCCCTCTCCTTACCAGGTCATTCATCCCCCGCCCCTCTCCTTACCAGGTCATTCATTCCCCCTCCCTCTCCTTACCAGGTCATTCATCCCCTCCCTCTCCTTACCAGGTCATTCATTCCCCTCCCTCTCCTTACCAGGTCATTCATCCCCGCCCCTCTCCTTACCAGTCATGTCATTCATCCCCCTCCCTCCCATACCCAAGTCATTCACCCCTCCCCTACCCAGGTCATCCACCACCCCTCCCTACGTCCCTTACGAAATCCTCTTCCTTTATCCCCCTCTGTCCCCCTTTCTCACCTGTCACATGACCATCTGTTATATACAGTACCTTTCTCTCTCTCCCTTCATCATCCCCTTTTTCCACCCTACTATCTTCCCCCTACCAAGTTCTCCCACCTACCGGATTTCCCCAGTCCCCCCTCAGCCCCTCCTGGATACGTGGCTTGTTATCACTGTGTAACTATCAGATAGAATAGGGTAGCACCACACTGCTGATGTACCCACCAGGAGGCCTGGTTATGGTCCGGGCCGCGGGGGCGTTGACCCTCGGAATACCCTCCAGGTAGACCAGCCATCTCGTCCACCTCTGCTAGGTCTTGGGCTCAATTTCCTGGCATGGAGAAGCATATAGGGTCAGTTTCCTTATACCCCTGATGCCCCTGCCTACCTAACAGGAAAAATAGGTGTGTTAGCCCATTGTTGTCGGTCACATCCATAGATAAATGTATTTAGAACACTTCGTTCCTCCTGGAATGTTATATTCTGTTCAAGCAAACACTCCAATAACAAATTCAGTTTCAGCAACAACATCAACCGGTGCCAAATAAATCGCATACTTAAAGAGATACGCTGGGATGATGACATGACTTACGCAGATTTAAACCAGTTCCTCGGGAGGATGAGCTCATAGACGCTTGAAGTAGGTATAAACCATACCACGGGAGGGGATAGAACCCGCGATCAGAGAGTCATAAAACTTCAGACAGACGCGTTAGCCACTGGACCAGCTGGCTACAATAAGATGCATCCAACTAGGTATATTTATACACAATAGGAAGGTTAGCATAGGCACCACTGTGACCACAAATGTAAATTTTTACAGACGAATCTCCCGCTGGTATACAAATTTTTAACAAGTCTTGAAGGCTCACAGAGGCTAAAGGTCGTGGTCATGGACCGAGCCGCGGGGGCGTTGACCCCCGAAACACCCTCCAGGTATACATAAAGGTACATTACTGTATGCTTATTTAACCTAGGCTAGTACAGTAAAGTGTTTCGGGGGTCAACGCCCCCGCGACCCGCTCTATGACCACGACCTTCAGCATTTGTGTGCCTTCAAGACTTGTTAAAAAAATTGTATGCTATACACACAAAGCTTACATTAAACTTAATTACTTATGCACTTACTGTACTTACTTAAAAGCTGGTAAATCTTACTTAGAGAAACGATTGTAGTGATTTTGGCCTATAGAGGCATCAGCTTGTTTTTCTGGAAGAAGCTGGAAAACTTGAAACACTGCTTGTCATGCGTTAATTTCTGAATGTCACGTCTGATTGACTGCAACCCTTCAACACTGATAACTTGATAATGAACTGAGAGCTTTCCAGCTTAATGTGCTGGTGTATTTTAGGATACTGGTCTCTGAGATAACAAGAGAATGTCTCTTCAGTTTAGCTTCAACACTCGTTTTCTTAATGGAAGGTTTTAATTAGATTTGGGCTGTGTATGTCTTAATTTGTTATTTTTATTGAAATTTAGATATAAGTTTCCACTTGATGACTTGTGAATGTCTCTTCTGATGAGCTTCAAATCTTCAACACTAATATTTAACTGCATTACAAACTTATGCCGCATTCTGTACTATTCCAGTGGCTTGTTGTTGCTGTGTAGGATAACGAGGAAGAAGCGTCCTGGCCAGGGGTTCACCTATGTTGTAAAAGCCGTCGTTCTGATGGAAATTGTTAGATATACAGATGATGCCAAGATCTAGCGTCTCTGAGCGTCATCTTCCCTGGCGATGAGTCTTGCGTCTCTGTACTTGATTAAATGCTTGTGGAAGTTTCGGTGTAAATAGCAGAGTACAGAGTGTATCAAGACCAGCTTAGACCTTACTGAATACAAAGGGTCTCGGGACCTGTTCAGACCTTTATACAAAAATCGCGAACAATCTATACAAGATGCAAAACAACCACGGGGGTAGTTGAATGATAGCTCTAGGACTTTAGTGTTGCAATCAACACATAATCAGAAGCTTGCAATGTTGTAGAAAAGAGGGCTGTATAACCCCTGTGGTTTAGCGCTTCTATTTGATTATAATAATAATGTAGAAAAGAGGAGGAGGTCCAAGGAAACGCGATCCCAGGAAGCGTCCTTGCTGGAGTGACTCCAGCAACTTTATCTTACTACTAACCCATAAACCTGAAAAGAAACCGGACAACTCTTCGGGTTGTCGTCCTACACCATTATCAGACTGGCGAATTCATAATGGCCCAGAAGGGAACGACAGCGCCATCGAGCACGTCCAATTTGTGGGTTGTGAGTTGTTCCAACCACGGAATTGTGACTTATCATTGCGTGTGTTGTGGTAATGCTTCCCCTCTCTCACAGATAAGCCATAACCTGCACGAGGCGTTGACAGTGTATGTTGGTGGCTGGCAGATCAATGCGGATACGACCTCACGCGAGTGAAAGATCGTGTCAGTGTTAGTGACCATCAGGCAGGAAGTCTGACACATATTGCCACAAGTTACGTTCGTAAATATCGATATGGTATTTTCTAATCCATTCGGTTATTTACAAAAGAGTTCATATCCTCTCTCTCGTCCATATTAAGAAAAGCCTATTCTTGAGGAAAGATTTAATCAATATATCTACGAGGTGTGTGTGTACTCACCTATTTGTGGTTGCAGGGGTCGATTCACAGCTCCTGGCCTCGCCTCTTCGCTGGTCGTTACTAGGTCCACTCTCTTTTTCCCTGCTCCATGATGAGCTTTATCGTATCTCTTCTTGTGTGTGTGTGTGTGTGTGTGTGTGTGTGTGTGTGTGTGTGTGTGTGTACTCACCTATTTGTGGTTGATGGGTCTCAGGGTGAACATTACGCCAAACATATCATCGCTGCAGGTAAACACACTGCAAAACATCGGCATCGCATGGTAGGTTAGCTAACCTCTTAGCTACAAATGTAATTAAGGTTAAGAAATTACACACACACACACACACAAACAATGAGAATGTGGGTGTTGTAGGTGTATACATTAATACTTTAGTGAGGAAATGACCTCCATACCACCACAAAGAACTCTCCCCCCTCTTATTGTGGGTCATCCATTGTTAGTGAGGGTGGTACTGCAACACAGGTGTTGCGAGACAGGTGAGTCTATGCAGCTGATGTAAGGCAGGTGTTATGAGGCATATCTTAAACGGCAGATGTTGTTTGCAGGAAATGCGAAGTATGGTTCATGTGGTACGAAGAAAGTGTTTTAATGAAGGTGTTATGAAGCAGGTGTTGAGAGGCAGATGTTACAGGTGTTGAGAGGCAGATGTTAAGAAATAGATATTGGGAAGTAGGACCTGCCTAGTCTGGGCCAACAGGCCTACTGCAGTGTTCCTCCTTTCTTATGTTCTTAAATCAGGTGTTGTCATGTAGAAAGACAGGTGTTGAGAGGTAGGTGTTGGAAAACAGACGGTACTTTTTTAATCATGCGCTGAGCTGCATGTATTGTGAATCTTGAAAATGAGTTAGGCCTAGCATCGAAAAGGGGTTGGGCAAATATTTTTGTTAGTGGGCTTGGGTTTGAAAAAGGCCTTCCTAGTATGGGCCAGTAGGCCTACTGCAATGTTCTTCCGTTGTTATGTTATCAGACAGATGTTGCGAGAATGGCTGGTCAGCCCAGCCGTTACCGTACCCATGATGGGTGTTTGGCTGGTCAGCCCAGCTGTTACCGTACCCATGATGGGTGTTTGGCTGGTCAGCCCAGCCGTTACCGTACCCATGATGGGTGTTTGGCTGGTCAGCCCAGCCGTTACCGTACCCATGATGGGTGTTTGGCTGGTCAGCCCAGCCGTTGCCGTACCCATGATGGGTGTTTGGCTGGTCAGCCCAGCCGTTACCGTACCCATGATGGGTGTTTGGCTGGTCAGCCCAGCCGTTACCGTACCCATGATGGGTGTTTGGCTGGTCAGCCCAGCCGTTACCGTACCCATGATGGGTGTTTGGCTGGTCAGCCCAGACGTTACCGTACCCATGATGGGTGTTTGGCTGGTCAGCCCAGCCGTTACCGTACCCATGATGGGTGTTTGGCTGGTCAGCCCAGCCGTTACCGTACCCATGATGGGTGTTTGGCTGGTCAGCCCAGCCGTTACCGTACCCATGATGGGTGTTTGGCTGGTCAGCCCAGACGTTACCGTACCCATGATGGGTGTTTGGCTGGTCAGCCCAGCCGTTACCGTACCCATGATGGGTGTTTGGCTGGTCAGCCCAGACGTTACCGTACCCATGATGGGTGTTTGGCTGGTCAGCCCAGCCGTTACCGTACCCATGATGGGTGTTTGGCTGGTCAGCCCAGCCGTTACCGTACCCATGATGGGTGTTTGGCTGGTCAGCCCAGCCGTTACCGTATCCATGATGGGTGTTTGGCTGGTCAGCCCAGACGTTACCGTACCCATGATGGGTGTTTGGCTGGTCAGCCCAGACGTTACCGTACCCATGATGGGTGTTTGGCTGGTCAGTCCAGCCGTTACCGTACCCATGATGGGTGTTTGGCTGGTCAGCCCAGCCGTTACCGTACCCATGATGGGTGTTTGGCTGGTCAGCCCAGCCGTTACCGTACCCATGATGGGTGTTTGGCTGGTCAGCCCAGCCGTTACCGTACCCATGATGGGTGTTTGGCTGGTCAGCCCAGACGTTACCGTACCCATGATGGGTGTTTGGCTGGTCAGCCCAGACGTTACCGTACCCATGATGGGTGTTTGGCTGGTCAGCCCAGACGTTACCGTACCCATGATGGTGTTTCTGGTGCCAGCGTTACCCCATGATGGGTGTTTGTGGTCAGCCCAGCCGTTACCGTACCCATGATGGGTGTTTGGCTGGTCAGCCCAGCCGTTACCGTACCCATGATGGGTGTTTGGCTGGTCAGCCCAGACGTTACCGTACCCATGATGGGTGTCGGTAAAATCTCTCGCCGGAGATAAATGGCATAAAATACCGAGACGATGGAGAAAGAGAAACACATGCAGTATAATACGATCCTTTATTAACTACAGTGGGCGAAACGTAGTCAATAAAGGATTGCATTATACTACTGTATTTGTGTCTATTTTTCCAAAGTTTCTCTCTCCCAAGGCTGTATCAAGCTCTGTCTCAACACAAGTAATTTTTCGAATCTGATGATATTTATTGCTATCTCTGCTGACCACTTTGAGTTTTTTTTTATTACATAGTGAGACTTATTTTAGCAATGGTTATTTTTGCATTATTTTGCATTTTTGGGCGTGGCAGTTTAGCTGCGCCGCATGAGCAGTTATTCCATCCTGTGAACAGTAGCGCAAGAAACAGGGTCACAGAGGTCACAATGGGTCTTTAGTCAGACCCAACTGGGCGTTGTTATGTCATCAGAAAGAAATACTGGCCACTTCATATATTACAATTACTTCATGTAGTTAATGTGCACAGTACAGTATATATAACAATCTCATTTTTTTTGTTTATTTAATTACCACTAAAAAACATTGGCCATAACTTTCATTATGATGGATAATAGTTTCGTTGTCATGCTCCTGGAGGCCTATGCGAGAGGAAATCCACAAAAATTTAACTGTGATCTTTCTTAATAATTTGTATACGTCTGTGCCTAGCTTCATACACAGACATGTTGTGTTCAGGTCTCAGGCGATTTAGAGCAAGTAATGAGGAGAGTCAGTTAAAGTTACACTGTGCGGTCGTAGTTAAGGACAACAAGTATGGGAAACAATCCAGTTTGTAAAGTGGAAACCCAGTTATTAATTCTAATACAACTCTGTATTGTAGTACCATTAGGCTGGTTTACAATAAGAACACCCGTGGAATGCTAGTAGTCTCTGTTGTATAGTTTTGGTCGTGTGAGGATCCCTGAGAGTAATTGCAGTGATGATGGCAGTGTCCAATTGCATCTTCCTGAAGGTGGGGGCTAAGGTAAGGCCTGTGTCCCCTGTGGGAAGTATCAGTCTTCTTGTAGTTGTCTCTGTAGGGAAGGACTGGGATGACTTTTATGGAGGGCCTGAAAGGATCCAGGCATCAGAATTTCCTTCATAGACCAATGAGGAGTGGTAATTATGGACAACTAACCATACAAATAAAAAAAATGCCTCAACTACTGTACATTCACACCCCAATAACAATCCAAAACTTGGAAATTTGAAGACAATCGAAAGAGACGTTCACATGTTATCACATGGAAACCTTGGAGGAGGAAAAACAGTTCTGACAAGAATATACAAAAATGTGAAATTCAAAACACCTTGAGGGAAATAATTTTAAATGACTTAAATGACTTCCTGGCTGACACATACTGAGGTTAAGCTGTGTCTCCACTCAGCACGAGAGGAGATGCTGACTCAAACTCTGAATTACATTATACGTGTTTATATCTGGGAAATATTTTTCTCTGCATGACAGGTGGCTGAGTACTTAACGTCCATTAACGTCACAGATGATAGCACCGTGCTGGAGATGCTTCCAGTCTGGTAGGAGCTGAGATACTTAAGAACACACTCTTTAAGAGATTCCAAGATGTGCTCATGATCGCAAGGGAACACCTGCCAGAAGCCAGGGAGGAGGAGGCTTTTTTTTACACGCAGTTCTAAAACACTTTGTTAAAACAAAAGTAGACACCCAAGTGTAACAGATGTTTTAACTTCTCTGTTTTTGTACCATTAACACAATGATAGAAGACTCAGCTCATCAAACCTATACTCAGAAAAATCAGAGATTTGCCACGAAAACTAATCCCAGAACTACGAGAGCTGGATAAAAATATATGTACATGTTAAGAGATCTACATCTTATGTCTCTAGAAGACTAAGACTAAAGAACCATAAGAGACAATCACAACTTATGAAATATTCAGAGACAAAGATAAAATTGAGAGTAGACTGTTAAGAAGTGAGTAAACAGAACTAGAGGACAAAACTGGAAATCAGAAATTTAAAAAAAGTAAAAGACACTTAAAAAAATCGTTTAGTGTGAGGGCAGTGAATAAACTGAATGTATTAGGAAAATCTGTAGTGGAGGACAACCCAGAAGTGCAGGGTGTGAATATAGTTAATCGATGTGTATTGACGAGGTGCAAGAGCCACAGCTGAACCCTCTCAAACAAAACTAGACGAGTACCAAGCTGTCGTACTCTAACATTCAGCATCAAACACTCGTTAATTTATTGAGGTAGCATAAATGAACGGTTGGTGGTAATTAGAAGAAATAATTCTCATATTGACGAGTTAGAGGTCATAATTTTCTGTCTGACGGGAGTTAGACGCAATAATTATTAGGTTGGTGATAATAATAATTCTTTAGTTGGTGGTGAAGCGTTGGTGTGGTGGTGATGGCTTTGGTGGTGAAGCGTGAGTGTGGTGGTGATGGCCTTGGTGGTGAAGCGTGGGTGTGGTGGTGATGGCCTTGGTGGTGAAGCGTGGGTGTGGTGGTGATGGCCTTGGTGGTGAAGCGTGGGTGTGGTGGTGATGGCCTTGGTGGTGAAGCGTGGGTGTGGTGGTGATGGCCTTGGTTGGGTGAAGCGTGAGGGGGTGTGGTGGTGATGGCCTTGGTGGTGAAGCGTGGGTGTGGTGGTGATGGCCTTGGTGGTGAAGCGTGGGTGTGGTGGTGATGGCCTTGGTGGTGAAGCGTGGGTGTGGTGGTGATGGCCTTGGTGGTGAAGCGTGGATGTGATAAGTATTATTTGTTAATGATGAGATGAAGAATGCCGGCCTCTGTGATGAGGCCGCCACCGCCGATGACCTCAGTGCTGAGGCCGCCACCGCTGATGACCTCAGTGCTGAGGCCGCCACCTCCGATGACCTCAGTGCTGAGGCCGCCACCGCTGATGACCTCAGGGCCCGAGACGTAAAATTCGTAATTGGGCTTGTGAGGTCATTGATCAAGGACCTGAACGCACCAGTCGACGTGGCCCGAACCGCCCTGGTCGCTCTTGCGTCAGAAATAGAACTGCACTTAGAGGATAATATAAGTTCCAGCGACACTTTCTCAGGTCACACTAGTTATATATCATGAATTGTGTGAGGGTGAAAGACCCGCTAGTCAGTGGGGGTTAAGACCCGCTGGTCAGTGGGGGTTAAGACCCGCTAGTCAGTGGGGGTTAAGACCCGGGTCTTAATCATGATTCTACTAAGACCTGAGACTCAGGTCTGGGACTGTATGTTTACTGATTATCGTTATTAATTTTTTTATTTACTTTCCTGATAGACCTTTTCTGCCTGCTATGTTCTCCGTGTTTTCTCTCATCTTTGTTTATATTACTTTATTACTGCATATATAAGCTCCGTCAGACACCTTAATTACGTTTAGAATCACTTGTACTGAACTCAGTGGAACGCTAGCCAGAGATATGCATCATAGTCTATATCTGGAAAATCCTAGAGGAACTGGTCCCAAATCTGGACACAGAAATCACTTCCTACGAGAGCAAAAGACTTGGCAGGCGATGCAACATACCCCCAGTGAAAAGTATAGGCGCCATTGGTACACTAAGAGAAAACACAGTAAGTGTCCGGGGCCCAAGACTGTTCAACAGCCTCCCACCAGGCATATGGGGGATTACCAATAGACTCCTGGCTGCCTTCAAGAGAAAGCTGGACAGATACTTAAAATCAGTGCCTGATCAACCGGGCTGTGATTCGTACATTGGACTATGTGCGGCCAGCAGTAACAGCCTGGTTGATTATCCACCGGGAGGCCTCGTCAAGGACTGGGCCGCGGGGGCGTTGATCCCCGAAACACCCTCTAGGTAGATTCTAGATAACATAGGTAGCATACATGGCCTCGAATGATTCTTTCTTGAGGTTATTGAATATCATTCCCAAGTATAATATAATACGTATAATGTAATATATTTATTTCTACAAGTACAATGACAAGGTATATAGGCCTAGCTGACATCAATGACATACTACTATATAGAAAGCTCCTTGTTATGTAGAGCATTTTCAGCAAATTAGGTCAATTTTGTCCCAGGATGCGACACACACCAGTCCACTAACTCCCAGGTACCCACTTTACTGATGGGGAACATAGACAACCGGTGTAAGGAAACACGTCCAATGTTTCTACCCTTGCCGGAAATCGAACCCGGACACTCGCCGCGTGAAGCGAGAGGTTTAGCCACCAAGCCACGGGACACATTTGCCGCCAACACTAATATCTTCAAGTGCCTCTGGCGATATGCTCAATGCTATGGTCATCTCGAAGGTTGTAGTGGTGTGTGTATACTCACCTTACTGTAGGTTCGCCGGTACTGCCAGCCCGGGTCTTCTCCAGATGGTGACCCGGCCATCTAGTTGTGATTGCAGGGGTCGATTCACAGCTCCTGTCCCCGCCTCTTCACTGGCCTCTACTGCGTCACTCTTCCTGCTCCATGAGCTTCATCATACCTCTTCTTAAAGCTATGTATGGATCCTGCCTCTACTACATCGCTTCCCAAACTATTCCAGTTCCTGACTACTCTGTGACTGAAGAAATACTTCCTAACATCCCTGTGATTCATCTGAGTCTTCAACTTCCAATTGTAACCCCTTATTGCTGTGTCCCATCTCTGGAACATTCTGTCTCTGTCCACCTTGTCGATTCGTCTCAGTATTTTATATGTCGTTATCATGACCCCCTTGTCCTCCAGTGTCGTCAGGTCGAGTTCCCTTAATCTCCCCTCGTAGGACATGCCCCTTAGCTCCGGGACTAGTCTTGTTGCAAACCTTTGCACTCTCTCTAGCTTCCATACGTGCTAGGCTAGGTGTGGGTTCCAAACTGGTGCTGCATACTCCAATATGGGCCTAACGTACACAGTGTACAGGGTCCTGAACAATTCCTTATTAAGATGTCGAAACGCTGTTCTTAGGTTTGCTAGGCGCCCGTATGCTGCAGCAGTTATTTGGTTGATGTGTTCCTCAGGAGATGTGCCTGGTGTTATACTCACCCCAAGATCTTTTTTCTTGAGTGAGGTTTGTAGTCTCTGGCCCCCTAGACTGTACTCCGTCTGCGGTCTGTGTGTGTGAGAGAGCAGCAGGAGGGGAGGCTGATACAACTTTCACACAAATTGCGTTACTCGTTCATTCATTTACATGCAGGGAATTCAATCAGCGAGGCTCGAGGCCGACCTCCTGTCTTCCCCAGCTGCGTGTATTGTTCAGTATCCCTTCCATCTGTCACTCTCCCAGCTCTACCCAGAGCATATCTTCCAGCACACTACTATCTACCATACTTGACTCTCCCAGCTCTACCCAGAGCATATATACCAGCACACTACTATCTACCATACTTGACTCAGCTCTACCCAGAGCATATCTACCAGCACACTACTATCTACTATACTTTACTCTCCCAACTCAACCCAGAGTTTGTGTGTCTACACAATTTACTATCTGTTGTCTCATAGGTTACAGTGCGTCACATTCTGAACGATGTACACAAAGCCGCCTACACAAATAATAATAGCTTTTCTTAAGTAGGCCACTTAAATTTGCCCAAAATAAATAAATATACAAAATGAAGAAACGCTTTTATCATCACTTACTCCATCACTGTCTTGCCAACAAACAATTCAAAAACTGCAACTTATCAACACCCCTCCTTCAGACTGCAGCCACTGTACTTCCCACCTCCAGGACTCAAGTTCGGCTAACCGGTTTTCCTGAATCCCTTCATAAATGTTACTTTGTTCACACTCCAACAGCACGTCAAGTCATAAAAACATTTGCCTAAACTCGTTTCTAGATATCTAACACGTTCACGCACGCTTGCTGGAAGTCCAAGCCCCCGCCTTCCTTCCACTACAGATATATACGCCCTCCAAATCATTCTATTTTGTTCCACCTTCTCAATATATCCGAACCCACTTCAACAACCCCTCCTCAGCTCTCTGGATAATACTTTCAGAAACCCCGCTGCTCCTTATGTATATATATGAGAGAGAGATATGAAGTCTGCTTCAGCTATGTCCTAAGAACACAAGATCAGAGAGGCACTGCAGCAGGCTTATTGGCCCATGCTAAGCAAATTATTATCCATTTAATTTCCTTTCTTATCTGAAGATATCTTTCGTAGCATCCCTGTGACTCATTCAGGTGTTCTACCTTCCAACCTTGCCCTCTTGCTCCTGCTATATTCATGATAAATACCCTATCCCAGTCTAACCTGTTTATATTCCTTCGAGTATTTTTTATGTCGTGATCATATTCTCCCCTGTTTTTCGTTCCAACATTGACATAATATCTAGTTCTCGCAATCTTTCCACAAAGATCATTTTCCCTCGACCCAGGTAGCTGTCTTGATGCACTCCTTTGTACTCTTTGAGGCATAAAGCATTTTTGTCAGAATCTTGAAAGATACTCTTGTGTTTACAAGCTGACCTTGTACTCTTAATGTTACTATGTTTACTTTTGTCGCTGTAGACTCTTGTTTACTTGTGTCGCTGTAGACTCTGTTTACTTGTGTCGCTGTAGACACTTTACTTGTGTCGCTGTAGACACTATGTTTACTTGTGTCGCTGTAGACACTATGTTTACTTGTGTCGCTGTAGACACTATGTTTACTTGTGTCGCTGTAGACACTATGTTTACTTGTGTCGCTGTAGACACTATGTTTACTTGTGTCGCTGTAGACACTATGTTTACTTGTGTCGCTGTAGACACTATGTTTACTTGTGTCGCTGTAGACACTATGTTTACTTGTGTCGCTGTAGACACTATGTTTACTTGTGTCGCTGTAGACACTATGTTTACTTGTGTCGCTGTAGACACTATGTTTACTTGTGTCGCTGTAGACACTATGTTTACTTGTGTCGCTGTAGACACTATGTTTACTTGTGTCGCTGTAGACACTATGTTTACTTGTGTCGCTGTAGACACTTTACTTGTGTCGCTGTAGACACTATGTTTACTTGTGTCGCTGTAGACACTATGTTTACTTGTGTCGCTGTAGACACTATGTTTACTTGTGTCGCTGTAGACACTATGTTTACTTGTGTCGCTGTAGACACTTTACTTGTGTCGCTGTAGACAGGTTTAGGGTAATGGTAATTTTCAGGTCCTTTTCTTTAACCGTTTCTTCGAGATTTTTCCTTCACTTGGTTCTCTGATTTGTGAATAAACGGTTTAGAAAACTGATAAGATGATAAATAAGACACTTTAAGCATCTTTATTCTGGAAATCTTTCCAGAATATTGATGCCCAAGTGTTGCACAAGTCTTATTAATAAGTTTTGTCCTTATTTTCCTTATTGCAGCTACATAACCTCACCCTTTGATATACCTTCAAAGGTATATCAAAGGGTGAGATACCAGTAACCATCCGTCAGACCTTTGCCTCTTCAAGTCTGTATCTTCTCATTATCTTCTCATCTGCATATGAGAATGTATAAGCTAATTTCTAAAATAAGGTCATTAATATACACCAGGAACAATATGCGGGTCTCAACATTGATCCCTGAGGTACTCCACTAGTTACTCTCCCATCCTGTTTCCTCAACCCTCACAATGTCTCTTTGTTTTGAGTTATTCGAGTATTACTTTATTCGTGCTAATACATTCTATGTCACCCCGGCTTACATCCAGTTTTAAAAACAGGCTTGTATGTGGCACAGCCTGAAGAGCCTATCTTATAGTCTAAAAATAAGCAGTCCGTCCATCCCACACTTTCCTATCTGACTTCCGTCAGTCTGTCATTGGTCTCTTAAAGGTTTGTAAGGCGCGACCTTTTATTTATGAAGTCATGCTGTTTTTATGTCAGCAATTTAGCACTTGTCAATATATTCAAAAAGTTTCGCACTTTCAATATTTTCCGCTAAAGTACACGTAGCACTTGTTATGGATGACGATCTGTAATTCAGGGATTTTGTTGGTTTTTCATGAATATTGGTAAGACGTTTGTTGTCTTCCAGTCACCTGGTAAGTCTCCCATCATTAATGATTTATTATATATCTGTGTGAGTGGCTTGCACAGTATTACAGTTTTCTCTCTTGATATTCTTGGTGATGTTCCATCTGCTCGTGATGCCTCCATGTAAAAAAATTCCATTGACAGACCTCTCACCTCCTCGTTAGTCGTTTCCATGAACGATCATTCTATCTTGTTTACCCTTCCTTCCATCTCTGGTCCTGGCCATTTCTCGTTAATAAATAAAGTATGCAATCTTCTGTTGATCTCATTGCTTACCTCACAGTCTTAAGTGGTAGACGACTGTTGTGGGTCTGAGGATCGAAAAGAAAGGGGCAAAACTGGAAGTTAAAGACACAAGGAGTCAGAGGGATGTTCGGAAATACTTCTTCAGCCACGAGGCAAATAATTTGTGAAACAAGTGGCATGAGGCTAAGAGGTGGAGCCAGGAGCTGAGTCTCACCCCCCCCCCTTCCCTACCTTCTAGGTTAAGCGGGCGCGTTCTAGGAGGGCAATAGCAGGTAGTTATACTTGGACTTACAACGGTTAGCCTTACCTAATCTGAAATTAATAAACGTCATAAAGTACAATTTTATAGTTATTTTGTACAGAACATTGTGATTTATTATGTGTGAGTGTAGTGACCCCAGCGTACACATGCTGTACAACGTACACAGTGAGTGTGAGTGTAGTGACCCCAGCGTACACATGCTGCACAACGTACACAGTGTGAGTGTAGTGACCCCAGCGTACACATGCTGTACACAGGAACAGGTGCCAGGAAACAGTTGATTGTGACACATGGAATGAACAACAAATATATTTGGCAAGAAGACGAGGGCGAACCTTGCGACTCACTGGTACGACGTTCTGCTCACAAGAGAAGAGACCCGGGCTCAATCTGGAGGTGGGTGAGACGTATGAGCCAGTCTCCTAACACCGACTGTCCCCTCTTCGCGTAGCAGTTGTAGGTGGCATCCTGGAGGACTTTCAGACCATAACGAAAATAAGCCAGACTGTTAGGCAGGGGGGCAAAAACAGCCCAGCTGTAGTACTTCCATCCCTGGCCAGATGTCAGCATCTGCGATCCCTCTATACACACACACACACACACACACACACACACACACACACACACACACACACACACACACACACACACACACACACAACACACACACAAAAAAAAAAAAATTAAGTTATCAGTGAGGGATTACAACGTGGAGGAGCATAGGATGAGTGTAACTCCGTGTAGAGACACATGACGCCTGTGTACTTGTTGACGCCTGTGTGTGTGTTGTTCATTGAAGCTCATGTGTGTCTGACGCTCATGTGCATATTGATGCCTGTGTGAGTGTGACGGGCGTCTGTGTATGACGGAGAGCCCACGGCGCTCTCAGCGATAACGTCACATTTTCTGACGTATATTGCTGTTGATTCTTTCCAGAAGGAGAGAGAGAGAAAAAAAAATAAAGAGGCAATATCTTAGGCCTACTTATGTTTAAAAAAAAGTTAACCGACCCATAGTACCTCCGAGTTATATAATAGTTTTCCCACTCATCTACGTCACCAGTGTCTATAAATTTCCCTCAAAAAACAAAAATCCACTTTGAGTTCATTTTGAGAGTTCTGTCTTAGTAAGATATTTTCACCACCATATATATATCCTCTTAATTTTTTTTGTCCGGCTTCCATGCGTTCGCTTCCGTCCTTTTAACCCTGGTAAGCCGACCGTAGGACCTGTACAGGTTAGTGAAAGAATCGCTTTAAATCAGGGCGTTAGAGATTTTATCCCTAACTGGTATATTCATTTATATATTCACATTTCACAAAGTAAAACCTGACCCTGACTGTATTTAGGAGAAAGTCCTCCCAAAAGCACAGCATTAGGCACTTGAGGTGTAATCTTCCTGGAACATGATAGTCATAATTTAGGAGTTCTAGTGCTCACTTCAACCTGTTTATATCTAATTATCGATTTCTCAGAACACTGCTCTGCATTCGAGGGGTGATCCGACTATCAGATCACTTTCACTCACAGTTCCTTGTCCGGCTGTCAAGGATATATTTCGCTGCTGTTTATTTGGTTTTAACCTGGAGCTCCCTGCTGAGCTCCCATGGTCATGTAAACAAGGGGCTCCCTGCTGAGCTCCCATGGTCATGTAAACAAGGGGCTCCCTGCTGAGCTCCCATGGTCATGTAAACAAGGGGCTCCCTGCTGAGCTCCCATGGTCATGTAAACAAGGGGCTCCCTGCTGAGCTCCCATGGTCATGTAAACAATAAAGTTCCTTCCGCTGGCAATACGGTACCACCCACACATGTACTCTCTTAATGAGTACCTTTGATCAACTGCCACCCGGGGCCTCTCTTGCCACCCTCACACACTGAACCCACTGATCTAGCAGTATTTTATTGCAAAGAGTGCCAACGTGTTGCAATGCCACTCATAGTTAACACCTAATAGAATTATTATCACAGGATGTCACTTAAAAACACTCTTAAGTTTGTGATCATAACACTGTCGAGTTATCACGTGTAATAACTCATAACTTATTGTTATCAGTACAGAACACCGCCCCGGAGGTTTGTTGTTTTGACCCCCCGAGTGGGATTTGTTGATTCTATATTAAATCTGTATAAGGTAGGAAAGTTCCCTTCACTCTCCTTCAGATATAACGAGACAATTTTCACCATACATGAAAAAAAACACAAAGATACCAGGAACTCTGAAAAAATATTATAAATTGTAATATTACAAATTATATTATAATTTTAACACAAAAGAATGTGAAGTTCGTAAATAATATATATACCAAGATGTATTCCTGTTAGTACTCTTTTAGGATGTGTCATTATTGTTCTGAAACGTGTTAATTATAGTTCATGATGTGAAGCATAGTAGTGTATGAACATAATTGTGAACACTACTGCACTGTTGCCTTAAATATATGAAGTAAGATAAGATGGGCATGAAACTTCTGCAAGAGATAAAATGGTATTCGTAATAAATCATGTGGTGTCGTAGTTATATAATTAATAACATGTCATACCTCGAATTAGGATAAACACTCGGATCGTCCCATCACGAGGTAACAAGATATGTGTGTCTGAATGAGAGGTGAAAACCCCTTTTCCCTCCCTCTCTGCCCCCTCTTCCACTTTTGTTAGCTCCTCCTGATAGCCAGATGTGCTGGTTCTGAGGACGACACATCTGGCTCTGAGCAGAACTCGGCAAACACCGCTCGAGGGGGATCACACGACAAGCCAAGAGAATTTATGTGTTTGCGTGACATATTTTCTTTAAGGAATGTCTGTCTACCCCACCAGTGGTTGCAGGTTCGGTCCCAGGCTGTTTCACTTACATTTGCACGCTGATTATGCACGTTAAAACTTGCACTGTGGTGCTGTTAGAGCGAGTGACCGCGGCTTATGTCGTCGAGACCACGGTAAGAACTGGACGACACACAAGGTATACCAACAGCTGGAAATCGTCTCTCGTGTATCCTAGAACGCTGTGGTAACAATGTGACTTTCCTTCGGAGATTCGATGAGGTTCGCTGGAACTGTCCCGGCCCGGGTCTTGTCCAGTTGGTGACCCGGTGACTTCGGCATTAATTTTTTTTTACTGGGCTAACCGGCAAGTCAGCGGAAACTTTAGTCATATGACCAAAAGGTCTGCCCGGGCCACAGCGGGTCATGACACGACTTAACACCCGCGTCAGGCGTCTTCTGACGCGGGTGTTAAGTCGGTGTTAAGTCGCTGGGGCCCGGTGTCACACTCGTACCTAACATAGGAAAGTTGATCCTAAGAGAAAGTTTTAGTGCGAAGATATTGAAAATAAAAGCACTTAGGAACCAGTGTTTTTTTTTCAGTTTTCGTGCTCCTTTTCCGTGTCGGTATCAAATTACCAAGTAAATTACCAGTATGATAGTTACATAGTGGGAATAAAAGCTAGCAATGTTTCCCCGTTATATTCCATCACAAAGGCTGAGTTTCATACACTGTGACGAAATCTGTCAGCCTGAACTATGAGACTTCAGTTGGTGAACGAGGATATCGTTAAGCGTTCTGTCATTTAAGAGTTCATCAGCTGTTTCAGCTTCAGAGGTTTCGTTCTAGCGGGTAAGACTCTCAATGAGCGAAGCGTCGTTGTAATCCAGTCTTACTGTGTGTTTCTTCGTGTGTAGTTTGTGTTGCCCCTGGTGGCGGGTCGCTGTTGTTTACCTGGAGCTGGTCCCGTGGGAACACAGCTGTCAGAGCAACAATTCTCTTGGTTAATTGTAAGTCAACAACGGGTGTGTGTTGTACCAGAGTGTGTGCTCCCAGCGACACCCATGGTTTGACGGGTGAGGCCCATGGTGTGAGGGGAGACGCTCACGGTGTGACAGGCGAGGCCCATGGTGTGAGGGGAGACGCTCACGGTGTGACAGGCGAGGCCCATGGTGTGACGGGCGAGGCCCATGGTGGACGGGCGAGGCCCATGGTGTGACAGGCGAGGCCCATGGTGGATGGGCGAGGCCCATGGTGTGACAGGCGAGGCCCATGGTGTGACGGGCGAGGCCCATGGTGTGACGGGCGAGGCCCATGGTGTGACGGGCAACCCATGGTGTGACGGGCGAGGCACATGGTGGACGGGCGAGGCCCATGGTGTGACAGGCGAGGCCCATGGTGGATGGGCGAGGCCCATGGTGTGACAGGCGAGGCCCATGGTGTGACGGGCGAGGCACATGGTGGACGGGCGAGGCCCATGGTGTGACGGGCGACCCATGGTGTGCCGAGCAAGTTCATGGTTGTCACTGGTGAGACAGTGGTTGTTCTCAACAGTTAAACAGGTTTAAATCTTATGGACTGCTCATAGGTCAGTATGGTTTAAATTCACGTGAACGCTATCAACACGAATAATTTAATCCCTAAAAATAGGGATTAACTTTCGAAGTACATACACTGAGAGGTGTACACACACCCTCATGAAGATGAACACCTCTCAGAGTACACATACGAAGAGATGTCCAGTGTGTGTAGTGGTGTTTCAAGTCTTGTGTTCAGATCCTCTTAAATATATAAATCTGGAAGTAGAGGGTCCGAGAGGTTTCTCTCTCAGTGTAAATACACTTGAGTCTAACTCTGACGAATAAAATCTACACTGAGTCTACTTTTCACCCTATTTTAGAGATTAATGTTTTGGTGACAGATGGTGGACAGTTGACAGGCAGCCTTAATGACCCTCATGTAGTCGATAGACTTTAACCAACCAGGGGGAGGGGGAGGGGGTACAGGGGCGGGATAACGCTGGCCGTCACCAGGTGGAAATGCAACAATGCAACAAACAGATAATAAAATTATAAGGCAAAGCAATGCTAGGCTTTCTTTCCTCTCCCCCCCCCCCCTCTCTCTATGATAATATTCCATGATAAACTGAAGCCTTGGCTAAATTGTGGGTTTCTTGTGAATATAAAACCTTGGTCACAGTGGTTTTTTTCCCGTCTTGGTTAGATATCTCTCAGATGTGAAGCCTAGTACACTCCTGCCATTAAACTTCACAATAATGCGAGTAAGTTGCTTCAAAGCCTCGTAACAAACCTCCTAACATTCCGTCTGGCTCATCACCGTCGCTGATACCAACGATCTCCTTCCTATTTGCATTAAATCTTCTAAATCTTCAAGATAAATTATTATAATACTCGAGTGCAGAATTTTCTCGCCTCGTATTATCTTCGGAGCTGACTACCTCGGTCTCCATTTTCACGAAACTTTGAATTATTTTTCTGTCACGGAGGCCAATCACGCCCTTTAAAAAAAATTACTACTCTTGCATATAAGGTATTTACGAGGTGTGTAGCTGCCAAGCATGTAATCATGGTAGGTTATATGCAACATGTGTTCTTCGGGGACTTAATATTAATCGACTGTTTGGTGTGCACCTCCTGATGATTGCATGTTGAAGAACATAGTGTTTTACCCGCTCTCGTGTGTCTTCACCGCCGTCAACTTCAGTATTTGTGGTTTTGTGAAGGATTCCTGGCTCCTAGTAAGGAATTTTTTATATACATTCATACATATATACATACATATCCGTCCACGTCGCCTTGGACAAGACAAAATTAAATGACTTTTAAGGAATAATCTTTCCGTCTTTGAGGAGCGACACAGTTAGTAAGATGTGATCTCATTAAAGAGAGGGAGGTGGGGGCAGGAGGGGCATAGTAAGAATCAGCTAGAAAACAACACAGCACTGCAGCTGGGTACACAACACAGCACTGCAGCTGGGTACACAACACAGCACTGCAGCTGGGTACACAACACAGCACTGCAGCTGGGTACACAACACAGCACTGCAGCTGGGTACACAACACAGCACTGCAGCTGGGTACACAACACAGCACTGCAGCTGGGTACACAACACAGCACTGCAGCTGGGTACACAACACAGCACTGCAGCTGGGTACACAACACAGCACTGCAGCTGGGTACACAACCAGGCGGGAGGAAATTACAGTTTGCTCTCGCTAATACATTTTAATCACTACCTTCATCGTTTGTTTCTCCCACTGTTGTCACCAGCAGTCAGGAAGGCGCAGCAGCAGGCAGGAGCGTACACCAGCAGGCAGGAAGGCACAGCAGCAGGCATTAGCGTACACCAGCAGGCAGGAAGGTATACCAGCAAGCAGGAAGGTATACCAGCAGGCAGGAAGGTATACCAGCAGGCAGGAAGGCGCAGCAGCAGGCAGGAGCGTACACCAGCAGGCAGGAAGGCACAGCAGCAGGCTGGAGGGTACACCAGCGGGCATGAGAGTACACCAGCAGGCAGTAGGGTACACCTGCAGGCAGGAAGGTATACCAGCAGGCAGGAGGGTACAGCAGCAGGCAGGAGCGTACACCAGCAGGCAGGAAGGTATACCAGCAGGCAGAACGATACACCAGCAGGCAATAGGGTACACCAGCAGGCAATAGGGTACACGAGCAGGCCCCTCCTGCAGGATCCTGCCCTGCAGTATGCACTCAGCGGTGGCAGCTGGTGGTTCAGATCTGGGGTTGTCAGAGATGCTTCTTGTGTTTACCAACACCGTGACGTGCCCAGGATTGATAACCGTGTCGTGAGTGCTGTCTTATGTCTGCAAGGCTCGGCTTCCCTACACTACTTGCAACGACCCTTCCGACGCTACTGATGAAGAGAGTTACGACACTCCTTGCGACACTACTTGTGAAGAGAGTTACGACACTCCTTGCGACGCTACTGGTGAAGCGAGTTGCGATGCTCCTTGCAACGCTGCTAGTGAAGTGAGTTACGACGCTTTTTGCAACGCTGCTACTGAAGTGAGTTGCGACGCTCCTTGCGACGCTATTTGCGACGTAATTGCGCAGAGCTGAGTGAAAATTTGAGTACAGGGTGAAGAGAGTACCACCTAAGAAGCAGAGTGCGTGGAGCTCTGCAGTGAAGGCAGAGGACTGCATGGAGCTCTGCAGTGAAGGCAGAGAACTGCGTGGAGCTCTGCAGTGAAGGCAGAGAACTGCATGGAGCTCTGCAGTGAAGGCAGAGGACTGCATGGAGCTCTGCAGTGAAGGCAGAGAACTGCATGGAGCTCTGCAGTGAAGGCAGAGGACTGCATGGAGCTCTGCAGTGAAGGCAGAGAACTGCATGGAGCTCTGCAGTGGAAGCAGAGGACACTCAAAGGCGCTCAGGAATCGTTGCATGTTCATTGCAAATTTGCATTGTGACATGTGTATTACACCTTTTCACCATGACAGGTGCACTGCACCTCTGCACCATAACAAGGGCGCTGCGGTAACAGCTTTCTGGGGCGAGAGATGCTGCAGAAGGTGAAGAATAAGCCGTTATGGTTATGATATTATATATATATATATATATATATATATATATATATATATATATATATATATATTTAGTACACGAAAACTGCAACAGTACAAAAAGAAATTCTGACAGGTTGTTGAGGCTGCCTCTCCGAGGACACACCAAAACAAGGATCAAAAAATGTCCTGACCTCACTGGAACACGCTGGGAACTTAGTGCCTGGAGAACACTGATTTAAACCCGTGTCTGGAGAACACTGATTTAAACCCGTGTCTGGAGAACACTGATTTAAACCCGTGTCTGGAGAACACTGATTTAAACCCGTGTCTGGAGAACACGAGATCGCTGGCACAGTGTGCCCCAGATAAATGCCACTAAGAAGAAAGAAGAGAAGATGTAAAATAGGAAGGGGGGGAGAGAGAGAGGCTTGCAAGAAGTGTGTGCTCCAGACAAGTGCCATTAAGAAGAAATAAGAGTTGATGCAAGACTGAGAGAGGCTGGCACGAGGAGTGTCCTTCAGACACGTGTCATTAAGAAGAGGATACACGTACAAGACAGAATCTTCCTCTACAGGTGAAGAACAAGATATCATAAAGCTTTTCCAGTCTTCCAGACTTTCTCAAGAAAGAATGGAAATGTTTCTTAAAACAAAAAAATATATAAATCATTGAAATTATACTGAATGAATCATACTGAATCCAGGAAAGAGAAGAGGAGCAAAAGAATCATGAGTGAAATTGTTACTCTTCCTCTCTATCTTCCTTTATAAACTATTTTTTTCCACTCCCTGACTTCAGGGTAACGAGCTAACCACCAGGCAGGGCACACGACACACTTGCTAACGAGGGTCCCACTAACTATCCAATCAGTAAAGAAGGTTGTCTCGCTCCTGACCTCGTCTCCCACCAGTGACCATTACTCTGGGATGTTTCTTAGAGTCCACTGTTGTACACCCCCCCCCACACCAGTGTTGGAGCTCCAAGCTCCAGCATTGGTGGAGAGAGTTTGAATCTCCAACGCTGGTGGAGGGAAGGTGTAGGGTGTGTATAACACTAGTGGAGGGAACGTGTGAGTGTATGCAACACTGGTGGAGGGAACGTGTTTGTATAACACTGGTGGATGAAGTTTGGAGCTCCAGTGTTGGTGTAGGGAGCTCCAAGTTCCTCCACCAGTGGTGAAGCTGGTATTTAAAGTATCAACCGAATACAAGTGTTGTATCATGACGTCAGTGTTTACATGTGTTGATGTACAGATACTTGGATGTCGTCACATCTTATAGAAAGTTCGTCATTCACAGTGACTATTTACTTTGTCTCTCAGGCACTCGCATCCACCCTGACTTTCCACTGTGTCAGATAGCTTCTGGTCCTACCATAATATGCAGTCTGCCTACATTTCACCCAGTAACCTGAATTTCAGCAGTTACAGAATTCGTGCCAGGAATGACTTTGGTATTTTGAACCTATTGTGGTTTTCCATAAAGGATCTTTTGCCTTCCAAGTGTTCCATAAGTCTGTGAATGTTTTTCTCCATAACCTTGTATGTTGTGGACAGAGGTCTGTAGTTTAGAACTGTAGATTTTTTAGATTTTGTCGCCGAAGCGGCTAGTTTTCTGTGCATCTTATATCCATCCAGTGAACGGTAGCGCATGAGCATATGGATACACAAGAGACCTAGCAACTAGGCCCTGAGACCTAGCAACTAGGCCCTCAGACCTAGCAACTAGGCCCTGAAAGGGGGTTAACAGCATTGCATCTTTATATGTATCTACAGATTACATCTTATCTGTTGCAAGCAAATTTAGGTTATTTGCTTAATTTTTCCTTGTATCTTATTTTCATTAATAAGACACACTGACATCACATAAATTATTATGCTGTCTCTAAATTCCTCAGTAAGTACAGTCAAACACACACTGTAGGGTACTAGAAAGTGACCATAAGACTGACCACATTGCATTTGGTTTGATCATCATTTACATGTCTGCCAGACTTCCAGAAGTACTAAACTATAACATCACTCAGTCTGGTCACATTAAAGACATGTCAGCAGTCACTTACGTTATTTTATTATGGAAAATTTTCTGTCCTGGGATTTTATTCATTCCAGACAACGTCCCAGAACCATAACTAAATGTTCTAAGTGTTCGCTCATGTATCTATAACCACAACTTGTTGGTATTATATGCTAGATACTAGATTTTTACCACAGACTTGAAGATTACAAGTTGCTCCATAAATTTGCTAATCATAGTGAGTTATAGATCTACTGAGGTTTCTAAGTGTACTCCTATGACACTCAGATCCATTTATTTATTTATTTATAATATTCGTAATGATTGAAACAGATGAATCCAGGTTATTATGCAGGAGTAATTCATTATGCGAAGGGATCTATTAGAATCACCTGTGTGTCGCTTTTGTTTCTTAAATTGAAATAGTCTTACTGCCTTTTTTTTAAATTTTTATTTTTCTCGTTTCTATTACCCTTGATATTATTATAAGCAGGTGAGTATTGAGTAATATCTCTGGTCCCCTAACCATTGTTGGGTCTCTCAGGTGCTTGAATTATTTCATATGTATGTGTGCACATGTATGTATGTGGTATGCATGTAAGTGGGTGTGTGTACACACCTAGCCATTAGTAATTACCATTTTGTAGTTACAGGAGTAACTCTGTGCTCTTGGTGCACTGTCTTCCATAATCAATTTGTGCACACACACACACACACACACACACACACACACATACGCACACACACACACACACATACGCACACATACACACATACACACATACACACACACACACACACACACATATACACATATACACACAGTATTTGCGGGGGTCGAGCTCAGTTTCTACCCTCGCCTTCTTGGCCTACAGTCAACGGACTTTGTTGACTCATAGCTCCTGGGGTCCTGTCATACTTACTCTTGAAACTGTGTATGGAGTTAGCCTCCACCATTTAATCTAACAGCTTAGTAAACTTTTTGATGTTGTTATTACCTTCTTAACATTCCTTTGGTTCATTTTGGTATTCAGGTTCCATCTTTGTCCTCTTGTTTCAGTCCCTTTCGCATTAGTCTTTATTTATCCTGCCATTGCTTGTGAATACCTTGTACATCGTGATCGTATCTTCCCCGATTCGCCACTCCTCTAAAATAATATTAAAATGAATTAATTTATTTTTTTTCTTCTTGTGGAGTCTTCTTCTGAGTCTCGCTGCTGACCCATGCAACTTCGCGAGCGTCTGCACAAATCTGGCCAGGTGTGGACTCGCCAGGTGTGGGCTCGCCAGGTGTGGACTCGCCAGGTGTGGGCTCGCCAGGTGTGGGCTCGCCAGGTGTGGGCTCGCCAGGTGTGGGCTCGCCTGGTGTGGGCTCGCCAGGTGTGGGCTCGCCAGGTGTGGGCTCGCCAGGTGTGGGCTCGCTGGTGATGCATATTCAATGACTGGCTTCACATGTGTGTTGAAGAGTACTCTGGTACTTCATTGTGCATTTTGTGATCAACTCGTGCAAGTGACCAACTCTTGCAAGTGATCAACTCTTGCAAGTGATCAACTTTTGCAAGTGATCAACTCTTGCAAGTGATCAACTCTTGCAAGTGATCAACTCTTGCAAGTGATCAACTCTTGCAAGTGATCAACTCGTGCAAGTGATCAACTCTTGCAAGTGATCAACTCTTGCAAGTGATCAACTCGTGCAAGTGATCAACTCTTGCAAGTGATCAACTCGTGCAAGTGATCAACTCTTGCAAGTGATCAACTCTTGCAAGTGATCAACTCTTGCAAGTGATCAACTCTTGCAAGTGATCAACTCTTGCAAGTGATCAACTCTTGCAAGTGATCAACTCATGCAAGTGATCAACTCGTGCAAGTGATCAACTCTTGCAAGTGATCAACTCTTGCAAGTGATCAACTCTTGCAAGTGATCAACTCTTGCAAGTGATCAACTCTTGCAAGTGATCAACTCATGGTTCACCACACAAAGTTTTGTTCCATCTCTCACTAATTCCGTGAACTGGTACATAAAAAGATTTTCGTTAAACTTACGGATGATGTTAAGTGTTTGTTTTCAGTGTGAGCCACGTATGCCATTCATTTTATTTCTGTATCGGAGGATGTTTTTAAAACGATCGTTACCTGGTGTAAGTGATAGTTTAACCAGACTGTGATGTCTGTGTTGGTTTTTGGACCCCTGGCGGCAACAGCCTTGTTGACATAGACGAACAAGGAAGTCTTGCTTCAGGCAAAACTTCCTAGCGTTGTAACATTGCATTATAATATTTCTTGAGGACCACAAGACACAGCACTTCACTTGCTGATGTTTTGAACATTCTACCTCTCTGGCAGAAAAACGTTCTGCCTCCGAATGGGAAACGTTCTACTACGATTTCAAGCCTACAGTGAATGTTGTCCCTCGTAGAGAATCGTGTGTGAAGAGGACAAGTCACAGCACATACATCCTGCCCTTCCATCACAATTACCTCAACATGGGTAACTATATGGTTTCCAGTTCAGGTAATTATTGTACGGAAGCGTCGCCCCAGGAAACATCACACCACAATTATAGGTGATTAGTACATCACATCCGCCATGGAGCCAAGGGAAAGGTAATTAGCGAGGCGGTAATGACCAGTGTTCCAGGGCCGCTGCCCCGCTACCATCACTGCATTATGCATGACCCGACTCGGGCAGTGAGCGCATGTCTTGTGCGTTGAGGAAGCTGAAGGATACTTAAGCGCAGCTGGTGGTCGCGCAGACACGCGGGGGAGAGAGATGACATGTCTTCACTGTCTTACGTGTTAATTCGGGGTGGTTGGAGAGTTATAAATACGAGTTAATTATCCACTTGTCCCTCTTACCCTCCGGAGGAAGAGATACAGGTACTTAGTGGAGCTGAGAGAGGACACGGGGACTTGAGAGGGGAGGTTCAGTTGAGCTGTTAACGTCGCTAGACTCAGTGGAAGCTGCCCTCTTGTTTGAAGATGAAAGGGAAATTCCTCTTCTGAAAGTTGAAGGAAATGAATGCGCTGTTTCTCATGCCAAGGCGACCTCTTGAACAAGTGACAGCTGGTCGATCACAAGGTGTTACCAGAACACACTTCACATTGAGAACTCACAGTGACGCTGAAGAACTCACAGTGACGCTGAAGAACTCACAGTGACGCTGAAGAACTCATAGTGACGCTGAAGAACTCATAGTGACGCTGAAGAACTCACAGTGACGCTGAAGAACTCACAGTGACGATGAAGAACTCACAGTGACGCTGAAGAACTCACAGTGACGCTGAAGAACTCACAGTGACGCTGAAGAACTCACAGTGACGCTGAAGAACTCACAGTGACGATGAAGAACTCACAGTGACGCTGAAGAACTCACAGTGACGCTGAAGAACTCAAAATAGAAATCGTAACAATGTTACTCCCGCGGGGGCGTTGACCCCCGGATGCCCTCCAGGTAGAGCTATTCAATACTGTTGGTAAACTGTGACTTAGGTCACCCACTAACAACATGAACCTTGTGTTCAAGATGCCTCAAGTGATGAAAAGTTGAAACCGATAAGATAAATTATTCTCTAGTTATGGTACGGATTCCAACTATTTCTGGATATCCTTTCCATTTTTTTTTTTTTTACTATTGAAAAACATAAACAAATTTGTGAATAAATGATTTAAAAAATCGAAAAGTTGATAAATGAGGCTCATGCGGGACATTTGTGTATGTTTATTACACAAGTGTCTGAGTCATCAACAAATGTGGCTTCAGGTAAACAAAAGCTTAATGGGAACTATCCCGGCCCTGTGATGCATCAACCAGTAAATACCGAAGAGGCAAACTAACTGGTTTAACCTTGTTTGACAGGAATAAGAATTTCACACTGTTTTTGCCAGCGTCCAGGTATGGTTCACGTAACGTCCACAGCTCTCAGAGGTGGAGCTTCGGACGTCCAGAAAAAATACGACGTCTAATATGACGCCGCCTAATACGACGCCGTACTAGACGTCGTCTTTTCTGGACGTTTGAAGCTCCACCGCCGAGGATTGTGGAGGTTATCGGAGCCATTCCAGGACGCTGGGAATGGGTTCAATAACTCTGCTCATAGGGGGCGCCTGCACTTGCCAGCTGTTTCAAGTACGCACCTTCCTCCCCCCTTTCATCTCCCCTTAAACCCTCCACCTTCCCCTCCCCCTTCCCCACCCCCTTCCCCACCCCCTTCCCCACCCCCTTCCTCTCCCCCTTCCCCTCCCCCTCCTCCAGAGTGACCGTGCACAAGTGCTCAAATTAAAGACGAGTCATGAGCAAAATAAAAGCCCAGAGCTGAAGGAAGAAACAGAAAGAGGGGAAAACATAAGAAGAAAAGAAATTCAAGCAAATTCTTGAAGATTCCCTTCAGGATACCTAGTAAGAAAAGCAAGTGGTAAAAATAGGTCATTTAAGCGTGAGAGAGAAAGAGTGAGAGAGAGAAAGAGTGGGAGGGAGAGAGAGAGAGAGAGAAACTAACTTCCTTTAGTCCAAGATAACATGACAACAAAATAATTGGCTGTTATCGACAAACATTTGGAGGAAAAAAAAAGATAAAAATGTAATCACGAATAACCAAGTGACACTACCAGTGTTGTAACACTACCAGTGTTGGTGGTTATTGTAACACTGGCAGTGTTGGTGGTTATTGTAACACTGGCAGTGTTGGTGGTTATTGTAACACTAGCAGTGTTGGTGGTTATTGTAACACTAGCAGTGTTGGTGGTTATTGTAACACTACCAGTGTTGGTGGTTATTGTAACACTAGCAGTGTTGGTGGTTATTCTAACACTAGCAGTGTTGGTGGTTATTGTAACACTAGCAGTGTTGGTGGTTATTGTAACACTAACAGTGGCTACTAGTGTGTCCCAGTGGCTCCCAGTAGTTCTTAGTCCCAGTGGCTCCCAGTAGCTCTTAGTCCCAGTGCCTCCCAGTGAGTCCCAGTGACTCCCAGTGAGTCCCAGTGACTCTCAGTCACTCCCAGTGACTCCCAGTGAGTCCCAGTGACTCCCAGTGAGTCCCAGTGACTCCCAGTGAGTCCCAGTGACTCCCAGTGAGTCCCAGTGACTCCCAGTGAGTCCCAGTGACTCCCAGTGAGTCCAGTGACTCCATGTGAGTCCTACTTGGGCTCACTGGGACTCTCTTTCTCTCCACTCACCATCTGTCTCTCTATCGGTACTGCGAATTAATATAACGACATTATTGAAAGCTAATAACGTCGGCGTAGTGACAAAGTGGCTGCCAGCCACCTGCCCATCCCGTCTGCCAGCTATCACTGCAGTCTGCCAGCCACCTGCCCATCCCGTCTGCCAGCTATCACTGCAGTCTGCCAGCCACCTGCCCATCCTGTCTGCCAGCTATCACTGCAGTCTGCCAGCCACCTGCCCACCCCGTCTGCCAGCTATCACTGCAGTCTGCCAGCCACCTGCCCACCCCGTCTGCCAGCTATCACTGCAGTCTGCCAGCCACCTGCCCATCCCGTCTGCCAGGTATCACTGCAGTCTGCCAGCCACCTGCCCACCCCGTCTGCCAGCTATCACTGCAGTCTGCCAGCCACCTGCCCACCCCGTCTGCCAGCTATCACTGCAGTCTGCCAGCCACCTGCCCACCCCGTCTGCCAGCTATCACTGCAGTCTGCCAGCCACCTGCCCACCCCGTCTGCCAGCTATCACTGCAGTCTGCCAGCCACCTGCCCACCCCGTCTGCCAGCTATCACTGCAGTCTGCCAGCCACCTGCCCACCCCGTCTGCCAGCTATCACTGCAGTCTGCCAGCCACCTGCCCACCCCGTCTGCCAGCTATCACTGCAGTCTGCCAGCCACCTGCCCACCCCGTCTGCCAGCTATCACTGCAGTCTGCCAGCCACCTGCCCACCCCGTCTGCCAGCTATCACTGTAGTCTGCCAGCCACCTGCCCACCCCGTCTGCCAGCTATCACCAGTCTGCCAGCCACCTGCCCACCCCGTCTGCCAGCCGTCTCTTACCCCTCTATCACTGCCGCTTGCCGCCCCTCCATCACTGCCGTCTGAACTATACCGTCCAGGCTGTCAGTACTGTCGCAACTGTTCTCTGTCATATGCGCCATCAAATTCAAATTCAAATTCTTTATTTCATGTAATACAAGGTGGGGGGTACTTATAGTTATACATTAAAGTTGATATTACAAGATGGCCAATAATATGCCTAGGTATGCCTAGGCTTTTCAGGCAGTCTTATGATAGGTCTTACTCAATAGCTATACAATGAATATACAGATTGTAAGGTTAGGTTTACAAAATTTAGGTACTGGAATTTAAACATTGAGAATTTAACAATTAGTATAAAAAGTTAGCAATTAGTTTATATATTAATGATAAAGGTGATATATTGGCATAATATAGTTTCTATATTGGAGTATCTTAGGCAAACTTATGACTAGCTTAAGTATTATGGAGCAATAGTTGTATTAGAATTTTGGTTAGAACTGTGCAAATTAAGGGGAATCACAGATATCAATAAGTGTATTTTGCTGTGGATATGTGCAAGATAAAGTCAGCGTGAGGACACACATAACCAAAATAAGCTGTTACCGGGACAACGTTTCGCTCTGTGTACTGCCTTATCAAGCTTATTGCTTTGTAAAGCACTACAGTGCCTTTATTTTCTCCTACATGACAAGCTGAACTCTTCTCCAGGCTGAGGGACTGACCACCTCCAAGGTTGAAGGACTGAATACATCGTCTTTATTCCACTACTACTGTTGCCTCTGCATTTGACTGAAGAAGCCTACTGGGTAGGCGAAACGTTTCATCAATTAAGATACCCGGCTGTTGTACATGTGTCTTAATCATCAATTTGTCGGTATTTTGTACCATTTCCAACATAAACATCACAGTGACGAGGGTGACACTGACGAGGGTGACACTGACGAGGGTGACACTGACGAGGGTGACACTGACGAGGGTGACACTGACGAGGGTGACACTGACGAGGGTGACACTGTCAAGGGTGACACTGACGAGGGTGACACTGTCAAGGGTGACACTGACGAGGGTGACACTGTCGAGGGTGACACTGACGAGGGTGAAATGTTACTTGTGCGCTGCGCTTCGACACTCGAATACACGGATGGATTACACTCAACTGCGGTGGTAGAAGTTGACGAAGTGGACCAACAAAGTGTCTTTTTCCACCATATCATTTTTTCCCCCACGAGTTAATAAGGTTATCGAAGCTTATTTCTTGGGTAGCAATGAAAATGGGTTACCTGGAGTGTACCTGGAGAGGGTTTCGGGGGTCAACGCCCCCGCGGCCCGGTCTGAGACCAGGGAAGTATTTTTGTTAAGAGGATCTGAGTTTGATAAAGACCTGCCTAGTATAGGCCAGTAGGTCTGCTGTCAGGCACTGCAACATCATGGGATCTTGATAAAAGGAATTCCTCTCTACTTGTCCAACCTTTGGACGAAGACCTACTTACACTAGTGGATGGTCCCACTGTGACCCCGCCTCCTCCTGCTTCCACTCACCTGACTACACTATATAAGCCACTTCTCCGGCCATATACTGTACTTTCTACAAGATTGATGGACTGAACACATCGATTCCAGGCTGAGGGACTGATTACCTCAGACTCCTCCTCTCCTTACAACTTTCTGCTTTGTATTGGACTGATGAAGCCACTGTGTGGCGAAACGTTTCTTTAATAAAGATTCGCATATGTTGCATAAGTGTCTCCATCTTCAGGATTCCAAGTGCCACACCTGCTTCTTCCTCTTCAACTCGTTGGTATGGTGTACCATTCAAGGTGTTTCAAATATAGGGACCCAATTTCAAAGCACTCTGTTTTGAAATTGGGTGCATAAATTTGAAACACCCTGTATATGTGATAGGTGACTGTGACAGCCTACCACGGGCCACACACTACATGATACACCCCTTCTGGCGCCACTCCACAATCTGTCAATCCTTCCATTTACAAATTAGAGCGCTGGGATGGTGCCATTTGTGCCACAGGCGCTGTTATTGCCGCTATTTGCATTACGGCAGCGAGCGAGTGACCGCGTGTTGGAACAACGTGTTCCACAGATGTCGCTATGAAGGCGACACACATGGCAGTGTCTCCCGATCCCTGCCTTGACCCTGGCTTGGGTCTACACGAAGATAACTTCGGTACAGGTAAGTACAATTAATATACATGGTGTACATTACCCAGGATGATCCTAAAACGTCAGACAGTGACTTATTTCCCTCGGGGGTCTTAGATTTATTGTGTGGCATTAATTGACATACCCCATCCTGTGAGTGGTAGTCACCCCATACCCATCCTGTGAGTGGTAGTCACCCCATACCCATCCTGTGAGTGGTAGTCACCCCATACCCATCCTGTTAGTGGTAGTCACCCCATACCCATCCTGTGAGTGGTAGTCACCCCATACCCATCATGTGAGTGGTAGTCACCCCATACCCATCCTGTTAGTGGTAGTCACCCCATACCCATCCTGTGAGTAGTAGTCACCCCATACCCATCCTGTGAGTAGTAGTCACCCCATACCCATCCTGTGAGTAGTAGTCACCCCATACCCATCCTGTGAGTAGTAGTCACCCCATACCCATCCTGTGAGTAGTAATCATCCCATACCCATCCTGTGAGTAGTAGTCACCCCATACCCATCCTGTGAGTAGTAGTCACCCCATACCCATCCTGTGAGTGGTAGTCACCCCATACCCATCCTGTGAGTGGTAGTAAGATATGTCCATCTTGTGAATGGTAGCTACCCCTATACCCATTTAGAACGAGGGGAACAGACTCTGAGACGAGGGGAACAGACTGTGAGACGAGGGGAACAGACTCTGAGACGAGGGGAACAGACTCACCCTCGCAGTTTCTAAAGTCAACTCCTGAGAGCCCCCAGGTAGGGCCCACTAGCCCCATCATCACCCCTGGGACCAGGGGCAGTAAGGACGGGTTTCTCCTGCTCCTCATCATGGCCACTACATCCCCAGGTTGAACCTCTGATGGTTGTCCCAGACTCTGCCAGGCTGGTGGTACCTGACTCTGCCAGGCTGGTGGTACCTGACTCTGCCAGGCTGGTGGTACCTGACTCTGCCAGGCTGGTGGTACCTGACTCTGCCAGGCTGGTGGTACCGACTCTGAGGCTGGTACCTGACTCTGCCAGGCTGGTGGTACCTGACTCTGCCAGGCTGGTGGTACCTGACTCTGCCAGGCTGGTGGTACCTGACTCTGCCAGGCTGGTGGTACCTGACTCTGCCAGGCTGGTGGTACCTGACTCTGCCAGGCTGGTGGTACCTGACTCTGCCAGGCTGGTGGTACCTGACTCCTACCACCAAGAAGAAGAAGAAGAAAGACAAAGACGAAAAGAAAAGGAGAGGAAGAAGAAAAAAGAAAAAAGAATAATAGAAGGATAATAATGAATATGGAAGAAGTAGAAGAAGAGGAGGAGAATGATGATAATAACAGAGCTGTGATGGTATTATTGTGGCAGGAAGGTTAATAACTCAGGTTAACTTATTAAGACTGTGATCCCCTGGTCTTGATGTCCTTCTCTCCTCAACAGTCTAGTAGCACCTACGTAGGTGTTTACTGCTAGGTGAATATGGGCAGCAGGTGTACGAACACTTGTCTCTGCTCGCTCGGAGATCGAACCCGGGTACTTTCATTTGTGTTCCGAGGGCTCTACCATGCAGCTGCTAGAAAATTTGGTATTTTCTGGTACCTCACAGCAAGCTTCAGAGTCTCGTAAAAAATACCACTGGAGTCACTATGTTGTTGCTACGTGATGGCAGACGTTGTGTTAATAGCGAGTGTGTCACACGGTACACAGCCACTACAGGCTGCAGGTTGCTGTGCAACCTGCAGTAACACGCTGACCTGCGGCGGCTTCAGGTGGCAGGTGTTTATCATCTTATGTCAGTGAGGGGGGGGATGACGCGGATGCTGCGAGTACTGTTCTGTTGATAATACAAGCGTGGCTCTCTCTCTCTCTCTCTCTCTCTCTCTCTCTCACACATACATAAGTAAACTCAGACGACCTTATGATACTGCTGCCATCTTCTGAGGACAAGGTACGGTCATGCTTCCACTAGTTCAGTCACAACAGTTGACGTGGAGACACTGTAGGAGGAGGCTGCCTCTTCCTGCTCTCCCTTTCCTTCACTCACACTGCGGATCAAAAAATATGTGAAAGGAATGATTATTCTCAATTAAAATGTGCATAGGTAGATAATTCTTAATAGGAAATGTTAATATAAATTTTGTACGTCTAATGTTGTTAATTTTACTACTACTACTACTATTACTGCTACTGCTACTACTACTACTACTACTACTACTACTACTACTACTACTACTCTACTACGCTGCTGCTGCTGCTACTACTACTACTACTACTACTACTACTCTACATACTCTCTGCTGCTACTCTCTACTACTACTACTACTACTACTACTACTACTACTACTACTACTACTACTACTACTGCTACTACTACTATCTACTACTACTACTAATACTCTACTCTACTACTACTACTACTACTACAACTGCTACTACTACTACTACTACTATACTCTACTACACATCTGCTACTCTTTACTACTACTACTATCTACTGCTCTGCTGCTACTACTACTACTACTACTTACTACTACTACTACTACTCTACTACTCTGCTAACTACTACTACTACTACTACTACTACTCAACTGCTACTACTACACTACTACTACAACTCTACTACTACTACTGCTCTACTACTACTTAGCTACTACATTACTGCTACTGCTGCTACTACTACTACTACTACTACTACTACTGCTACTGCTGCTCTACTGCTGCTACTCTACTACTACTCTACTACTACTACTCTCTGCTGCTGCTGCTCTACTACTACTACTACTACTACTACTACTCTACTACTACTACTACTCTACTACTACTACTACTACTACTACTACTACTACTGCTGCTGCTGCTACTACTACTACTACTACTACTACTACTACTACTACTACTACTACTAACTGCTACTAGGTCCTGAATGGTTCTCGTCTATCATTCAGGGTCGTCCAGTAACTACAATGTTGCAGTTACCAGTCATTTTTTTCATTGTACGTAATTAAATGGACTGTTTGGCCCGTGCACTGTGTGTCTGATACACGTGCACTGTGTGTCTGATACACGTGCACTGCGTGTCTGATACACGTGCACTGCGTGTCTGATACACGTGCACTGCGTGTCTGATACACGTGCACTGCGTGTCTGATACACGTGCACTGTGTGTCTGATACACGTGCACTGTGTGTCTGATACACGTGCACGTGTGTCTGATACGCACGTGTGTCTCATACACGTGCACTGTGTGTCTGATACACGTGCACTGTGTCTGATACACGTGCACTGTGTGTTCATACACGTGCACTGTGTGTCTGATACACGTGCACTGTGTGTCTGATACACGTGCACTGTGTGTCTGATACACGTGCACTGTGTCTCATACACGTGCACTGTGTGTCTGATACACGTGCACTGTGTGTCTGATACACGTGCACTGTGTGTCTCATACACGTGCACTGTGTGTCTCATACAAGTGCACTGTATGTCTCATACACGTGCACTGTGTGTCTCATACACGTGCACTGTGTGTCTCATACACGTGCACTGTATGTCTCATACACGTGCACTGTGTGTCTCATACAAGTGCACTGTGTGTCTCATACAAGTGCACTGTGTGTCTCATACACGTGCACTGTGTGTCTCATACACGTGCACTGTGTGTCTCATACAAGTGCACTGTGTGTCTCATACACGTGCACTGTGTGTCTCATACACGTGCACTGTGTGTCTGATACACGTGCACTGTGTGTCTCATACAAGTGCACTGTGTGTCTCATACACGTGCACTGTGTGTCTCATACACGTGCACTGTGTGTCTGATACACGTGCACTGTGTGTCTGATACACGTGCACTGTGTGTCTCATACAAGTGCACTGTGTGTCTCATACACGTGCACTGTGTGTCTCATACACGTGCACTGTGTGTCTCACACGTGCACTGTATGTATGATACACGTGCACTGTATGTCTGATACACGTGCACTGCGTGTCTGATACACGTGCACTGCGTGTCTGATACACGTGCACTGTGTGTCTGATACACGTGCACTGTGTGTCTGATACACGTGCACTGTGTGTCTGATACACGTGCACTGTATGTCTGATACACGTGCACTCTGTGTCTCATACACGTGCACTGTGTGTCTGATACACGTGCACTGTGTGTCTCATACACGTGCACTGTGTGTCTCATACACTGCACTGTGTGTCTCATCACGTGCACTGTGTCTCATACACGTGCACTGTGTGTCTGATACACGTGCACTGTGTGTCTCATACAAGTGCACTGTGTCTCATACACTGCACTGTGTGTCTCATACACGTGCACTGTGTGTTCATACACGTGCACTGTGTTCTCATACACGTGCACTGTGTGTCTCATACAAGTGCACTGTTGTCATACACGTGCACTGTGTCTCATACACGTGCCTGTGTGTCTCATACACGTGCACTGTGTGTCCATACACGTGCACTGTGTGTCTCATACACGTGCACTGTGTGTCTCATACACGTGCACTGTGTGTCTCATACACGTGCACTGTGTGTCTCATACACGTGCACTGTGTGTCTCATACAAGTGCACTGTGTGTCTCATACACGTGCACTGTGTGTCTCATACAAGTGCACTCAGGCGATGACACTAACACATTTATAGAGCCTTTATTCACAATACAAACACCTTACATTATATACTTCTCTTCAAAGCAGGGACCTGAATAACATTAGACCAATAACTGACTACACGGTTGCAGTTACCACAGTCATTTCCTTCACTGTACCTACATAGTGGATCCTACATAGTTGAATCCACTGTTTGCAGTATATATCCAACAGGACAAGTGTTTCCTGATGCGGGTTTTAGTCAGGTGATGACCCGCATCTGGAGCTTTTGGTCATCTGACCGAGGCTTTCCGCTGGCTTACCCCTCCACCCCTTTAAAAATTATGGTCATAGTTATAACCATTTTTGCTGTATATGTTCCAATAGGTTGCGAAAAGTCTGTTATTTTTGCCTTGTATATCTTCTCACATAGTTAAGTTTTTTCTGAGATATTTTTTTTATCCATTTTTCAGTTGCTTCAGACCCCTGTTTCAGTTGCTTCAGACCCCTGTTTCAGTTGCTTCAGACCCCTATTTCTGCTTCAGACCCTGTTTCAGTCGCGTCAGACCCTTGTTTCAGTTGCTTCAGACCCTGTTTCAGTCGCGTCAGACCCCTGTTTCAGTTACTTCAGACCACTAAGTTGCGTCAGACTCCTGTTTCAGTTTCTGACTTCTATTTCAGTCGCTTCATCATATTTCCTTGCAGTGAGAGGTTCAGCTGCTTGATCTCAACAAAGGAAACCCCGCTAGTTGGGTCTCCTTCAGAATGCATGCATGATCCGTTATTGTCCAATGAAATTCATGTTTGTTCTTTTCCTTTCCAGGAACTAAGAGAAGTGTTCTCTCCCAACAGGTGTTAGGGACTCAAGTACGATGAACTTGGATCAGACCTCTTCCACACACTACTCTTAAAATACCGTAGGTTGCGACACTGAACTGTATATGACGAACCATTTTAATCTGCCCAGAAGAGTGATCCAAGCTAGCATCTTCAGTAGCTTCAGAAGTAAACAAACCAGTGAGTAAGGTTGGGTTTGTGAGTGACCAACTGCGGTGTCTGCCTTCTCATTTAAGGGTTGGTCACACACATACCACAATCTTGTCATTGGGAGTTATGTAGCTGGCTGTCCCACGCCTCTGAGCATGCATTGTTTGTGTGTTTAGCCCATATGGTGGCCCGTCATTATGTGTGCAGAGTGGCTAGTTAATTGGCAGTTACCAGAGCACGTCTCTCACCCCTTATGTGTATGTGGGAATCATTATTCCCGAGATAACCGGGGAGTCTGGGGACGCCACGGCCGTTATTACTCCCCAGCTGCTGCTGTGGCTTTCAGCTGTTGCTGCTGTGCCTGTGAAGCTGGGCCCAGCTGCCCCCTCCATAACCGTCTCTGCTGCCGCTACCAACTCCTGCATGTTTACAGATGCTCCCCCACCTGCGCTTCCCACACCCTACCTTCACCCAGATGTTGGGGGACGCGCCCTACCCTCCCCCTAATTCGCAGCTGTTCACCCCCTGCCTCACCCAGGGAGTTCCCGGCGGTGACTTCAGTTTTTTGTTTGTGTTGCTGTCGCTGTGAGGTGATTGAGTATGTCGGTGAGTGGCCGCGGGGCTGAGTGATACAGGTGCAAGCACTCGGGGCGGACCTCACCCGGCTGTTCTTCCTGGGACCAGACCCAGCATGGATCTCAACCGTTAGTTCCAGGTGTTAGTTGCAAAGGAGAGATACATCGTTCGTTCGTTATCCTCCCTCTCTCTCTCTCTCTCCCTCTGTTACACTCGCTCACATCACACACACACTGGGAAAACCCTAGAGCCACACGGGGGACCAGGAATGTGGAGGGCTAAGATGCTGGAGGTGGTAATGAAGAACTTCATGAACCAACATGTTAGGGACACAACCAGAGAGAGGGAGAGAGAGAGAGGATGAACCAGCAAGGCTGGATCTGGTATTCACCCTGAGTGGTTCCGACATAGGGGATATTACACACGAGAGACCCCTGCGGCACTAATGATTGCATGGTTCTGAGTTTCGAATAGCTTGTGGAATTTTCAGTGGAGAATGAAGCATCATGGGAAGGAGGAAAGAAGCCAAACTTCAAAAGAGTGACTTCACAGGCATGAGGCAATTCATATATGAGGTGCAGTAAGAAACAGAACTAGAGGGAAAGACAGTGAATGAAATGGAACATGCAGCCAGACCCTACAGGGAAGCGGAGAAGCTCACACCCAGGAGCAATAGAAACAATGGGAAGACCAGAATGGTTTATTCAGAGGTGTAGAGAGACCAAAGCCAAGTATGCTAGAACATGGAGAAGGCAAAGAACACATGAAAACCACGAGTTGAGCCGAAGAGCCAGAAACAAATACGCATGGATGAGAAGAGAGGCCCTGAGGCAATTTGGGAATGGCATAGTGTCTAAAGCCAACTCTAACCCAAAGTTGTTATACAGCCACACCAGGAGGAAGACAACAGTCAGAGACCAGAAGGAAGGTGGAGAGCTCACAAGGAATGACCAGGAAGTATGTAAAGAGCTCAGTACGAGATTTAGGAAGGTATTCTCAGAGACAGAAAGACTTCCAGTAGTCTTACTGCATAGTAAGCACCAGTAGTCTTACTGCATAGTAAGCACCAGTAGTCTTACTGCATAGTAAGCACCAATAGTCTTACTGCATAGTATTATTTGTTTGTATTTCCAGCCTGCAACATCGGTGTTTTCCTACCCACCCATGACACGCCCACCCATGACACGCCCACCCATGACAACCCCACCCATGACAACCCCACCCATGACACGCCCACCCATGACACGCCCACCCATGACACGCCCATCCATGACACGCCCACCCAACACTGTCCACCCATGACACGCCCACCCATGACACTGTCCACCCATGACACGCCCACTAGACACTGCCCACCCATGATAACGCCAACAGACACCACCCACTCTCATGTTACGCCCACAGACACCACCCATTACAGCGCCTTACATCAACCCATACAATACCTCACAGCTGCTGTACCACTCCCACCTGCCCCTTACAGTACCCTGCTTCCTGCTGCCCCTTCCAGTACCTTACTTCCTGCCCCTTCCAGTACCTTGCTTTCTGCACCTTCCAGTACCCTGCTTCCTGTCCCTTCCAGCACCCTGCTTCCTGTCCCTTCCAGCACCCTGCTTCCTGCTCGTTCCAGTACCTTGCTTCCTGCCCCTTCCAGTACCCTGCTTCCTGCCCCTTCCAGTACCCTGCTTCCTACCCCTTCCAGTACCCTGCTTCCTACCCCTTCCAGTACCCTGCTTTCTACCCCTTCTAGTACCATGCTTTCTACCCCTTCCAGTACCCTGCTTCCTGCCCCCTCTAGTACCCTGCTTCCTACCCCTTTCAGTACTATGCTTCCTACCACTTCCAGTACCCTGCTTCCTGCCCCTTCCAGTACCCTGCTTCCTGCCCCCTCCAGTACCCTGCTTCCTACCCTTTCAGTACTCTGCTTCCTACCACTTCCAGTACCCTGCTTCCTGCCCCTTCCAGTACCATGCTTCCTACCCCTTCCAGTACCCTGCTTCTTACCCCTTCCAGAACCCTGCTTCCTACCCCTTCCAGTACCCTGCTTCCTACCCCTTTCAGTACTCTGCTTCCTACCACTTCCAGTACCCTGCTTCCTGCCCCTTCCAGTACCCTGCTTCCTGCCCCTTCCTCTGTACACACCTGCAGCGCTCCCCCTCCCCCAACCCCAGGTCTTGTTCCCCACACCCACAGCCTCTGATATCCCCGCCCATCTTCCGGCTTGGGCGGTCTGCTGGAGACGGTCTGGTGTCTGGTCGCTGATCCTGCTGAGCACGAGAGTTAGGTGGTCTCTGGTGCTGCTGAGGTCCGGACATGCGCTGAGTCCTGGTGATCTATGGGTCTGCTGGGGACGGGTCCTGGTGATCTATGGGTCTGCTGGGGACGGGTCCTGGTGATCTATGGGGCTGCTGGGGACGGGTCCTGGTGATCTATGGGGCTGCTGGGGACGGGTCCTGGTGATCTATTGGGCTGCTGGTGCCTACTGCGGACGGGTCCTGGTGATCTATGGAGCTGCTGGTGCCTGCTAGGGAACGGGTCCCGGTGATCTATGGGGCTGCTGGTGCCTGCTGGGGACGGGTCCCGGTGATCTAGTGGGTGCTGCTGGTGCCTGCTGCGGGACGGGTCCTGGTGATCTATGGGGCTGCTGGTGCCTGCTGCGGACGGGTCCTGGTGATCTATGGGGCTGCTGGTGCCTGCTGTGGACGGGTCCTGGTGATCTATGGGGCTGCTGGTGCCTGCTGGGGACGGGTCCTGGTGATCTATGGGGCTGCTGGTGCCTGCTGGGAACGGGTCCCGGTGATCTATGGGGCTGCTGGTGCCTGCTGGGACGGGTCCCGGTGATCTATGGGGCTGCTGGTGCCTGCTGCGGACGGGTCCTGGTGATCTATGGGGCTGCTGGTGCCTGCTGCGGACGGGTCCTGGTGATCTATGGGGCTGCTGGTGCCTGCTGCGGACGGGTCCTGGTGATCTATGGGGCTGCTGGTGCCTGCTGGGGACGGGTCCTGGTTATCTATGGGGCTGCTGGTGCCTGCTGGGGACGGGTCCCGGTGATCTATGGGGCTGCTGGTGCCTGCTGGGGACGGGTCCTGGTGATCTATGGGGCTGCTGGTGCCTGCTGGGGACGGGTCCTGGTGATCTATGGGGCTCTGCTCGCCGAATGTTGACAAAAGAATCTTCGGAGTCATCTAACGTGCCTCTCCGTCGCTAATCCACCCCCTCCGGGGTCGCTTCCTTGGAGTGTGGGTCCTGGGGTGTTCCTTCCCCTCCCCTCCCCAGCTGCACCTCAAAGGAACACATTGGCCACACCACCTCAGCATTTCCGGCCTGTTGACAGTCCGGCTACCTGAGCCTGCTTCCCCTCCCACGTAGGCTTGCTCACTTTCCAAGATTATTCTGTGCTCCTTAAATTCTCCGTAATGCGGAATCTGTCGTCCGCTTACTAGATTCCAAGTCCTCTAGATGTGCTCGATCGTGTGATTCTTATCCTTCACGGCGGTCAAGTGGCGACAAGTTGTGTCCACCAGTGGTCACTGGTGGAGGAAGTGCGCGCTGGCAACCCAAGCCACGACGACTGGTGACTGTTATCAGCGGCGGCTGTGTTGCTGGTGTAGACAGGCTGCCACCAGGCTTAGTGACCTGTCAGGCGGAACATGAGATTATCGCACTCACCGGATATTACCCAGTGGAAAAAAAAAACGGTCAACAAATAAAAGGGAACGGGAACAACGTGGACGAACTGAACGGCAGAGAAACATTATATCGATTAGGAACTCAAAAACTTACACATTATGTAAATAAAAATGTCTGTTGCAGTCGAAAGTGCATTGTACACTGTATATAAATTGCACGTATAATGATACCTATTAAGAGAAATATTGTTTATGTAAATTATAAAAAGAATTTCAGAGTTTGTTGCCTTTTCGGAGGCCCACGAACAAAGCCACTTTGACATTGCCAAGCCAATGATGATCCTTTTTAAATTACTTGTTCTTTCTAGGCTAGAATACTGCTGTACATTAACATCCCCATTCAAGGCAGGTGAAATTGCAGATCTAGAGAATGTACAGAATGTACAGAGAACCTTTACTGCACATATAAGTTCCATCAAACACCTTAACTACTGGGAACGCCTGGAAGCACTTGACTTGTACTCACTGGAGCGCAGGCGAGAGAGATATATCATAATCTACATCCTGGAAGATTCTGGAGGGACTGGTCCCTAACCTGCACACAGAAATCACTCCCTACGAAAACAAAAGATTGGCAGGCGATGCAACGTACCCCCAGTAAAAAGTAGGGGCGCCACTGATACACTAAGAGAAAACACAATGAGTGTCCGGGGCCCAAGACTGTTCGTCAGCCTACCACCAGCCATAAGGGGAATTACCAATAGACCTCTGGTTGTCTTCAAGAGGGAGCTGGACAGATACCTAAAGTCAATGCCAGATCAACCGGGCTGTGGTTCGTACGTTGGACTACGTGCGGTCAGCAGTAACAGCCTCGTTGATCAGGCCATGATCCACAGGGAAGCCTGGTCATGGACCGGGCCGCGGGGGCGTTGATCCCCGGAATGCCCTCCAGGTAAGTAGGTAGACTTCTGAGTACAACCCACTTAGATGCGACCCGAAAAAACCGGACATGGATACCTATCTGGAGTCTACCTGGAGGGCATTCCGGGGGTCAACGCCCCCGCGGCCCGGTCCATGACCAGGCCTCCTGGTCATGGAGGGATGGAGGATGGGGATGGAGGTTGATCTATATGTTAAAGAGTCACTCGTATGGCCTGAGTTGGTGAAATTTCTCCAACAGGGGGGCGAGCTAAGGGGGCTGTGACCCCCCCCCCTTCTTTCTCTGCTCTGACATCTGGAGAAACAGATGTGAATCAAGGGTGTTATGAATTTATTTCCTAATACCACCAATGATATGTTGGAGGCTCTGCTCTTTAAAACTGGAAAGCTAAAACTGGAAACTAAAATCTACATCATAAACCACCAAAACGCACCGTCCAGGCGGTTCCAAGACCAATTACTGGAAAAGTGAGCACTGTCTTGAAGACTTGTCAATTCCAGCCCTGTTGTTACTGTTGTCTGGAAACTTCAATTTAAAAAGCTTAAAATGGAAAACTGGCACAGACTGTAATAGCAGAAAGGGTCCCAGGAGCTAGAAGTCTCACACAGCTGAACTACTGAGTTTGTGACAAACTCGCCTTATGTCAATAATCAGCAGAACACTTGACCAGAAAATACCTTAGACTTTATGTTTGTTGATGATGACCTACCCCTCCCTCCTGCCTGCCACCAGCTGCCCTCCCTCCTGCCTGCCACCAGCTGCCCTCCCTCCTGCCTGCCACCAGCTGCCCTCCCTCCTGCCTGCCACCAGCTGCCCTCCCTCCTGCCTGCCACCAGCTGCCCTCCCTCCTGCCTGCCACCAGCTGCCCTCCTTCCTGCCCGCCACAAGCTGCCCTCCCTCCTGCCCGTCACCAGCTGCCCTCCCTCCTGCCTGCCACCAGCTGCTCTCCCTCCTGTCAGCCACCAGTTGTCCTGCCACCACTTGTCCTCCGACCTGTCTGACACCAACTATACAGCAAAGAGAGGCAGAAAGAGAGAGAGAGAGGTACAGGGGTGGGTATACTCTGTGTACTGAGCTGTATATAGTTGCAGGGGTCGAATCTCATCTTGTCATTCCTCTAGCTACATTTTGGTTTTGTTTCCTCCTAGGCTCGTGGGCACTGTCATACCTACCTGGGGTCTACCTGGAGGGCATTTCGGGGATCGACGTCCTCGCGGCCCGGTCTATGACTAGGCCTCCCGGTGGATCAGGGCCTGATCAACGACGCTGTTACTGCTGGCTGCACGTAGTCCAACGTACGAACCACAGCCCGGCTGATCTGGCACTGACTTTAGGTATCTGTCCAGCTCCCTCTTGAAGGCAACCAGAGGTCTACTGGTAATGCCCCTTATGGTTGGTGGGAGGGTGTTGAACAGTCTTGGGCCCCGGACACTTATTGTGTTTTCTCTAAGTGTACCAGTGGCGCCCCTACTTTTTACTGGGGGTATGTTGCATCGTCTGCCAAGTCTTTTCCTTTCGTATGGAGTGATTTCTGTGTGCATAGTAGGGACCAGTCCCTCCAGAAGCTTCCAGGTGTAGATTATGATATATCTCTTTCGCCTGCGCTCCAGTGAATATAAGTTTAGTGCTTCCAGGCGTTCCCAGTAGTTAAGGTGTTTGATGGAACTTATACGTGCAGTAAAGGTTCTCTGTACATTCTCTAGATCTGCAATTTCACCTGCCTTGAATGGGGATGTTAATGTACAGCAGTATTCTAGCCTAGAGAGAACAAGTGATTTAAAAAGGATCATCATTGGCTTGGCATCTCTTGTCTTGAATGTTCTCATTATCCATCCTATCAGTTTCCTCGCAGATGTAATAGTGGCATTGTTGTGGTCCTTGAAGGTGAGGTCTTCGGACATTACCACACGTTATTCTTAAAACTATGTATAGTCATTCCACTTCCTGTTGCCTTTAGGCTTAGGAATCACTTCCTGATTTTCGTGTGAAACGTTATGAAAAATCTGTCCCTGTCCACCTTACCAAGGCCTCTGAATATTTTTGGTGTCGTTATCATGTCTCCCCTGGTTCTTTTATTCTTAAATGTCGCAATTTCTATAAGCTTTTCATAGTTGTCACATCGTTCAGCTCTGGGACCAGTCTCGTTCCCTGCCTCTGCATTCTCTCTAGGGTTAAATGCTGGTGCTTCATACTCTAAAATGGGTCTGACATATGTCGTTTATAAGCTGCTAATGACTTTTTGTTGAAAATACTGGAAGGTAGTTTGTTATTTTTGGCTAACGAGCTTTCGCTGCAGAGGTCATCTGGTTGGGGTGTGACTCTGGAAATATGATTGGCACTATGCTGACCCTCAGGTCTTCCTTCTTGAGTGAAGTTTGCAGATTCTATCTCCCGAGTCTATACTCAACTTCCGGTCTTCTTGAATTTTCATAACTTTCCATGTAGCTGGGCTTGAATGTCAGTAGCAATTTATCTTGTTGGATAACTAGAACCTTCAAAACAAGGGATGCCAAGCCAATGATGACACTTTTCAGGTCGCTCGTTCTCTCCAGGCTGGAGAGAAATTGCTAAGCAGGAAAATGTACAGAGAATCTTCACAACTCAAACTCACTCAAGCACCTAAATTACTCGCAGTGCTTCAGGTCCTTACAACTTACTCCTTAGAAGTTAGGCGAGAAAGATGCATCATAATCTACACCTGGAACATACTGGAGGGATTGATACCAAACCTGCATACTGAAATTACTACTTATGAATACAAGAGGCTTGGCAGACGATGCAGGATACTCCAGTGAAAAGCAGGGGAGCGATGATTACATTGAGAGAGAACTCAATAAGTGTTGTGGGACCACGACTCTTCAACGCCCTCTCTCTGTTCATAAGGGAAATTACCAACAAACCTCTGGGTGTCTTCAAGAAGAACCTGGACAAGTTCCCAGTTCCTGACCAGCCGGGCTGTGGTTGGTACATTGTACTGGGTGCTGCCAACAGTAACGGCCTCCTTGATCCACTAGGAGCCAGGGTCTGGGAGCGGGCCGCGGGGGCGTTGATCCCTGGAAGTATCCTTCAGGTATTAGGTATTCCCTGGAGTATCCCAGTCTCATGTGAAGTACAGTACCAAATACCTTCTTACACTGACAAAATAAATATTCGCCTGACTTCAAGAACAGTATGAGTGTAAGGGAGAGGAAGGGGAAGAGGGAGAGGGATGGGGAGGGTAGGGAGAGGTGGTAAAGAGAGAAGTAAGAAGGCAGCTGGCCCGGGGTAGGCCAACATCTGGGCCACAGTAAATGTAGGCTCAGTAAACTTGCTGAATGGTGGGCCGTCTTGAGTCATACCCCCACCCCTCCCCCAGAGTGACACACCCATAACCCCCCACGAGTATTTCCCTTCCCCCTCCCGGCCAACCCCTACCCCCTCAAGACCCACCTGTAGCCCACAAGACACTCCCCACCCAAGAAACACCACCCATGACACCACACCTATGACACACCACCCATGACACCCCACCAATGACACCCCACCCATGACACCCCACCCATGACACCCCACCCATGACACCCCACCAATGACACCCCACCCATGACACCCACCCATGACACCCCACCCATGACACCCCACCCATGACACCCCACCTGACTCGACTTGGAGTCTGTTACGGAGGTCACCGCCCCCGCGGCCCGGTCCCAGACCAGTCTTCCTGGTTCCTGGCGTGATCGATCAGGCTGTTAGTGCCCGCCGCCCGCACTCCAATGTATGCACCACAACCCTGCTGATCAGCAGAGAGAAAGAGACAGTAGGTACAGATGGCGGAGCAATAGGTACAAAGGATAGGTAGTAGGTGCAGAGGAGGGTACAGTAGGTGCAGAGTACAGAACAGTAGGTACAGAAGATGGAACAGTAGGTACAAAGTACAGAATAGTAGGTACAGATGGGTAGTAGGTGCAGAGGACGGAACAGTAGGTACAGAGTACGGAACAGTAGGTACAGAGTACGGAACAGTAGGTACAGAGGACGGAACAGTAGGTACAGAGTACAGAACAGTAGGTACAGAGGACGGAACAGTAGGTACAGAGTACAGAACAGTAGGTACAGAGAACGGAACAGTAGGTACAGACTCCGACTACAGAGGACGGAACAGTAGGTACAGAGGACGGCACAGTAGGTACAGAGGACGGAACAGTAGGTACAGAGGACGGAATAGTAGGTCTAGAAGACTGGGGATAGACACAGAAGGCGAGGGGGGATTGGCCTGGAGGGCGGACGATAGGCCTGGAGGGTGGAGGATAGGCCTGGAGGGCGGGGGATAGGCCTGGAGGGCGGGGGATAGGCCTGGAGGGCGGGGGATAGGTCTGGAGGGCGAGGGGAATAGGTCTGGAGGGCGGGGAATAGGCCTGGAGGGCGGGGATAGGTCTGGAGGGCGGGAGGATAGGCCTGGAGGGCGGGGAATAGGCCTGGAGGGCGGGGGATAGGCCTGGAGGGCGGGGGATAGGCCTGGAGGGCGGGGAATAGGCCTGGAGGGCGGGGGATAGGCCTGGAGGGCGGGGATAGGCCTGGAGGGCGGGGGAATAAGCCTGGAGGGCGGGGATAGGCCTGGAGGGCGGGGAATAGGCCTGGAGGGCGGGGAATAGGCCTGGAGGGCGGGGGATAGGCCTGGAGGGCGGGGAATAGGCCTGGAGGGCGGGGGATAGGTCTGGAGGGCGGGGGATAGGTCTGGAGGGCGGGGAATAGGTCTGGAGGGCGGGGAATAGGCCTGGAGGGCGGGGGATAGGTCTGGAGGGCGGGGGAATAGGCCTGGAGGGCGGGGGAATAGGCCTGGAGGGCGGGGAATAGGCCTGGAGGGCGGGGGAATAGGCCTGGATGGCGGGGATAGGTCTGGAGGGGGGGGAATAGGTCTGGAGGGCGGGGAATAGGTCTGGAGGGCGGGGAATAGGCCTGGAGGGCGGGGGATAGGCCTGGAGGGCGGGGAATAGGCCTGGAAGCGGGGATAGGTCTGGAGGGCGGGGGATAGGTCTGGAGGGCGGGGAATAGGCCTGGAGGGCGGGGATAGGTCTGGAGGGCGGGGATAGGTCTGGAGGGCGGGGGATAGGTCTGGAGGGCGGGGAATAGGTCTGGAGGGCGGGGAATAGGCCTGGAGGGCGGGGGATAGGTCTGGAGGGCAGGGGAATAGGCCTGGAGGGCGGGGGAATAGGCCTGGAGGTCGGGGGAATAGGCCTGGAGGGCGGGGGGATAGGTCTGGAGGGCGGGGAATAGGTCTGGAGGGCGGGGAATAGGCCTGGAGGGCGGGGGATAGGCCTGGAGGGCGGGGAATAGGCCTGGAGGGCGGGGAATAGGCCTGGAGGGCGGGGGATAGGTCTGGAGGGCGGGGATAGGCCTGGAGGGCGGGGATAGGCCTGGAGGGCGGGGATAGGCCTGGAGGGCGGGGATAGGCCTGGAGGTCGGGGAATAGGCCTGGAGGGCGGGGGATAGGCCTAGCATCACCACACACTGTGTAATCCGAGTAATGGAGGAAGTGAAGACGAATGAATGACAGAGTAAAAGTTAACTTCAACCAGGGAGAAAAAATAGCGAGAGGAGGAGGAGGAGGAGAGAGAGGAGGAGGAGGGAGAGGAGGAGGGAGAGGAGGAGGAGGAGGAGGAGAGAGAGGGTAGAAAATGGAGCACTGAACAAGACACCATCGGAAGGCAAGAAAGGAAGTGTGCAGAAAAGAGAGAGGAAGACATGGAGGGAAGATAGGATTGTGAAGAGAAGAAGTAAGTCATGAGGGAGAGTGATGAGGCCCAGGGTTCACCGCTGGGGTAAATACAAGTGAAACCTATACATAAAGGAAGCCGGAAACCCTTCCTTTTCTAAAGAAGAAATAATAAATGGCTCGCCAAGCGGAAATGCAATGGTCCATAAACCAGTCAAAATAGTTTTAGGTTTCCACACAACTCAATGGAATTAAAAAATTGACTGTTTACTATTTCTTGTATGTAGACAGTGGTTGTAGCACAACACAATACATATACTGTATGTAGACAGTGGTTGTAGCACAACACAATACATATACTGTATGTAGACAGTGGTTGTAGCACAACACAGTACATATACTGTATGTAGACAGTGGTTGTAGCACAACACTGTACATATACTGTATGTAGACAGTGGTTGTAGCACAACACAGTACATATACTGTATGTAGACAGTGGTTGTAGCACAACACAGTACATATACTGTATGTAGACAGTGGTTGTAGCACAACACAGTACATATACTGTATGTAGACAGTGGTTGTAGCACAACACAGTACATATACTGTATGTAGACAGTGGTTGTAGCACAACACAATACATATACTGTATGTAGACAGTGGTTGTAGCACAACACAATACATATACTGTATGTAGACAGTGGTTGTAGCACAACACAATACATATACTGTATGTAGACAGTGGTTGTAGCACAACACAATACATATACTGTATGTAGACAGTGGTTGTAGCACAACACAGTACATATACTGTATGTAGACAGTGGTTGTAGCACAACACAGTACATATACTGTATGTAGACAGTGGTTGTAGCACAACACAATACATATACTGTATGTAGACAGTGGTTGTAGCACAACACTGTACATATACTGTATGTAGACAGTGGTTGTAGCACAACACTGTACATATACTGTATGTAGACAGTGGTTGTAGCACAACACTGTACATATACTGTATGTAGACAGTGGTTGTAGCACAACACAATACATATACTGTATGAGACAGTGGTTGTAGCACAACACTGTACATATACTGTATGTAGACAGTGGTTGTAGCACAACACAGTACATATACTGTATGTAGACAGTGGTTGTAGCACAACACAATACATATACTGTATGTAGACAGTGGTTGTAGCACAACACTGTACATATACTGTACTCTTATCAAGACTGATGGACTGATCACATCGATTCCAGGCTGAGGGACTGATTACCTCAGACTCATCCTGAGCTTCAATCATTCTTCTCTGTATAGGACTGAGGAAGCCAATGGCTGGTGCAACGTTTCCTCAGTAAAGATACCCGAGTGTTGCAAGTGTCTAATTCATCTCTTGTAGGTGTACAGTGGTTGTAGCACACTAACTACCTGGAGAGTGTTCCGGGGGTCAACGTCCCCGCAGCCTAGTCCTTGACCAGGCCTCCTGGGGGATAAGGGCCTGATTAACCAGGCTGTTACTACTGGCCGCACGTAGTCCACCGTACGAACCACAGTCCAGCTGATTGGGTACTGACTTTAAGTATCTGTCCAGCTCTCTCTTGAAGACAACCAGGGGTCTATTGATAATTTCCCTTATGGCTGATAGGAGGCTGTTAAACAGTCTTGGTCCCCGGACACTTATTGTGTATTCTTTTAACGTACTAATAGCACCCTTACTTTTTATTGAGGGTATATTGCACTGTCTGCCCAGTCTTTTGCTTTCGTTGGGAGTGATTTCTGTGTGCAGTTTTGGGACCAGTCCCTCTAGGAATTTTCAGATTTTGATCATGATGTATTTCTCTCGCCTGCGCTCCAGTGAGTGCAAGTCAAGTGCTTCCAGGCGTTCCCAGTAGTTAAGGTGTTTGATGGAACTTATACGTGCAGTAAAGGTTCTCTGTACATTCTCTAGATCTGCAGTTTCACCTGCCTTGAATGGGGATGTTAATGTACAGCAGTATTCTAGCCTAGAGAGAACAAGTGATTTAAAAAGGATCATCATTGGCTTGGCATCTCTTGTCTTGAATGTTCTCATTATCCATCCTATCAGTTTCCTCGCAGATGTGATAGTGGCATTGTTGTGGTCCTTGAAGGTGAGACCCACTGACATTACCACGATTTTAAACGAATTTCTCAAAATACATTACTTAGGTTAGGTTAAGTTTGCCATGGTTAGGCCAGGCTTAGTTAGATTAGGGTAGGTTAAGTTGGATTAGGTTACTTTGTCATTTATAAGCAAGATATGTCCAGTTATAATGAACCTTAGCGGCATTAAGTTCAGTAACGCTGTAATGCCAAGGAGACCATCTCGTGTCTTAATTAGTCGTCAGATAAATGGAGCTTCTGTCAGTTAAATACTTCGATAAACGACTGGTCATGATAAAGCTTTTACACAGAGCGAAACGTTGTCCCAGTGAAAGCTTGTCCTGCAACGTTGTCCCAGTGAAGGCTTGTCCTGCAACGTTGTCCCATTGAAGGTTTGTCCTGCAACGTTGTCCTAGTGAAGGCTTGTCCTGCAACGTTGTCCCAGTGAAGGCTTGTCTTGCAACGTTGTCCCAGTGAAGGCTTGTCCTGCAACTTTGTCCAAGTGAAGAATTGTCCTGCAACATTGTCCCAGTGAAGACTTGTCCTGCAACATTGTCCCAGTGAAGACTTGTCCTGCAACATTGTCCCAGTGAAGAATTGTCCTGCAACATTGTCCCAGTGAAGACTTGTCCTGCAACATTGTCCCAGTGAAGACTTGTCCTGCAACATTGTCCCAGTGAAGGCTTGTCCTGCAACATTGTCCCAGTGAAGAATTGTCCTGCAACATTGTCCCAGTGAAGAATTGTCCTGCAACATTGTCCCAGTGAAGAATTGTCCTGCAACATTGTCCCAGTGAAGAATTGTCCTGCAACATTGTCCCAGTGAAGAATTGTCCTGCAACATTGTCCCAGTGAAGACTTGTCCTGCAGCGTAGTTTTTTTTCTTCACCGTTGTGGGTAGTACGAAATTTGGATCTATCAAATAAAAAATAAATAAAAAATTTATTTCTTTGCAAGTATACATATATATTGGTAGTTACACTCATAAACCTGAAATGCAAGGAGAGCCACTTGATGATGGATCATGAAGGAGTGTAACATGTGTGAGTGTGAGTGTGTGAGTGTGTGTGTGATTGTGTGTGAGTGTGTGTGTGTGTGTGTATGTGTGTGTGTGTGTGTGTGTGTGTGTGTGTGTGTGTGTGTGTGTGTGTGTGTGTGAGAGAGAGAGTGTGTGTCAGTTGTGAATTAAGAGGAGTGAGGTGCTGGAGGGTGGGACGAGTACTGGAGTATTGTGTCATGAACTGGTGTGTCATGGTCATCACGGGACTGTGGACCGTGTCACTGCAAGTGCTAAATAACTCCATTTTCATCACTGATTGAGTGCCTGAGGACCACAACAACACATTAACATCACTAACTAAGCGCCTGAGGACCACAACAACACATTAACATCACTAACTGAGCGCCTGAGGACCACAACAACACATTAACATCACTAACTGAGCGCCTGAGGACCACAACAACACATTAACATCACTAACTGAGCGCCTGAGGACCACAACAACACATTAACATCACTAACTGAGTGCCTGAGGACCACAACAACACATTATCATCACTAATTGAGCGCCTAGGGGACCACAACAACACATTATCATCACTAACTGAGCGCCTGGAGGACCACAACAACACATTATCATCACTAACTGAGTGCCTGGAGGACCACAACAACACATTATCATCACTAACTGAGCGCCTGAGAACCACAACAACACATTATCATCACTAATTGAGCGCCTGATGAGCACAACAACACATTAACATCACTGAGTGCCTGGGGGACCACAACAACACATTATAATCACTAACTGAGTGCCTGGGGGACCACAACAACACATTATCATCACTAACTGAGTGCCTGGGGGACCACAACAACACATTATCATCACTAACTGAGTGCCTGGGGGACCACAACAACACATTATCATCACTAACTGAGTGCCTGGGGGACCACAACAACACATTATCATCACTAACTGAGTGCCTGGGGGACCACAACAACACATTATAATCACTGAGTGCCTGGGGGACCACAACAACACATTATCATCACTAACTGAGCGCCTGGAGGACCACAACAACACATTATCATCACTAACTGAGCGCCTGGGGGACCACAACAACACATTAACATCACTAACTGAGCGCCTGGGGGACCACAATAACACATTAACATCACTAACTGAGTGCCTGGAGGACCACAACAACACATTAACATCACTAACTGAGCGCCTGGAGGACCACAACAACACATTAACATCACTAACTGAGTGCCTGGGGGACCACAACAACACATTATCATCACTGAGTGCCTGGAGGACCACAACAACACATTAACATCATTGTTTGAGCACCTGAGTAGTAATCGTCCTCTCATCTCTCTCTCTCTTCTCTCTCACACGTCGCCAACAATCATCATCTCTCTTTCTTTCTCTCTCACACTTCGCCAACAATCATCATCTCTCTCTTTCTCACACTTCGCCAACAATCATCATCTCTCTCTCTTTCTCTCTCACACTTCGCCAACAATCATCATCTCTCTCTTTCTCTCTCACACTTCGCCAACAATCATCATCTCTCTCTCTCTTTCTCTCTCACACTTCGCCAACAATCATCATCTCTGGCGACAACTCTATTTTCTAGATGTTTGAGTGAGAGTCGCACCCGTGATTTGTTTTAATTATATTGTGGGAGTTGATTGTTGTGTCTGATCAGCCTCTTGTTGTCTTTCTTTGTTTTCCTGTTCTCGTGTTCTTTTTTTTGTATTCTTTACCTCCTTTATCTCTGCTTGTTTATTGTTCATATTCTTCACTTGTGTGTGTGTGTGTACTCACCTAGTTGTACTCACCTAGTTGTGGTTGCAGGGGTCGAGTGCTAGCTCCTGACCCCGCCTCTTCACTGGCCGCTACTGGGTCTCTCTCCCTTCGCCATGAGCCTTATCATACCGCTTCTTAAAGCTATGAATGGATCCTGTGTGTGTGTGTGTATACTCACCTAGTTGTGGTTGCAGAGGTCGAGTCATAGCTCCTGGCTCCTGTGTGTGTATGTGTGTGCCTCAGTATGATGTGATCGTAAGCTCTCCAGCCTCCAGCAAAACGTTGTCCAAACTGGACAACGTTTTACTCAGTGTAGCAGTCCATGTAGCTGTACACAGGGCGAAACCTCGTCCCAATAATACCTTTCCCCTGGAACATGTCTCTTTTCTCCAGACTCGCAATGCTGGCCATTGTCTGATACGAGGAGACGGATGAAGAGACTCAGATGAAACTGTACCTCGTTATTGTCGAGAATCAACGAGACGAGAAGCAACGAGACGAGAAGCAACGAGACGAGAAGCAACGAGACGAGAAGCAACGAGACGAGAAGCAACGAGACGAGAAGCAACGAGACGAGAAGCAACGAGACGAGAAGCAACGAGACGAGAAGCAACGAGACGAGAAGCAACGAGTCGAGAAGCAACGAGACGAGAAGTAGACAGAAGGGGCAACGTGCCACAAATAGACGACAAAGACCCACGAAAGAGTTTAAATCTTTATAACACCAACGATACTTTGCTTAAATGATCCTGATCGTAATGACAGAGGTCACGTTTAAACACCTAGTTGCACTCCCCATTTGTCGCATCATTATGAAAGATGATTATGATATTCATGATGTGTTCCCAGGTCTTAAAAAAAGCTGAAAGGCGTGGAAAAACTCGACGCACAAAAAGCTTCATAAATTAGCATAATGGCTCAGGTGGTGTCAGGGGAGTGTTGAGGCGACGGCCCACGTCCACCCAGAATAATTACTGTCAGTGTAGTGTTGCTCCATGTTTGTGGGGTGATGCAGGAGGAGAGGAGGAGGGTGAAGGGAGCCAGGAGAAGAGGAGGGGGAAGAGAGGGGAAAGATAATCCGACAAGGTGTCTTGGAGACATCTACAACAAGACAAATAATGTCTCCCTCCCTCCCCACCACTACACACTTTTTGTCTTGGTCTCTCTGTGCTCCTTGACAACTTGCGGTCCAGTGAGATCTCTGGTAGGTGGTTGATTCGTCATTGTAATGTCTCCTGGCACACGTCTCTGTCAGACGATGACCTGCTCAGTGATTAAGCATCCTCACTTTCCATCCCACACACTAACTCCTTTTCTTTTTTTTCCTGTTCCAAGGTATGTTTTTATCCATGGGAACTCCTTGATGCTGACCTGCACCTCCACATGTGTGTCACCTCCTGTGGGTGCGACACTGTAAATACTGTAGACCGTCGCGTAAAAACCTGACTATTCCCTCCCATTCCTGGCTAATCTCTGCCAGTGTGATATATTGATTCAGGATTTATTTCTGAACTCGAGATTATGAACTATGAAGTCCCTATACCCCCGGGAACTATACTATGAAGTCCCTACACCCCCGGGAACTATACTATGAAGTCCCTACACCCCCGGGAACTATACTATGAAGTCCCTACACCCCCGGTTACTACACTATGAAGTCCCTACACCCCCGGGTACTACACTATGAAGTCCCTACACCCCCGGGTACTACACTATGAAGTCCCTACACCCCCGGGAACTATACTATGAAGTCCCTACACCCCCGGGAACTATACTATGAAGTCCCTACACCCCCGGGTACTACACTATGAAGTCCCTACACCCCCGGGAACTATACTATGAAGTCCCTACACCCCCGGGAACTATACTATGAAGTCCCTACACCCCCGGGAACTATACTATGAAGTCCCTACACCCCCGGGAACTACACTATGAAGTCCCTACACCCCGGGAACTATACTATGAAGTCCCTACACCCCGGGAACTATAATATGAAGTCCCTACACCCCGGGAACTATACTATGAAGTCCCTACACCCCGGGAACTATACTATGAAGTCCCTACACCCCGGGAACTACACTATGAAGTCCCTACACCCCTGAACTATACTATGAAGTCCCTACACCCCGGGAACTATACTATGAAGTCCCTACACCCCGGGAACTATACTATGAAGTCCCTACACCCCCGGGTACTATACTATGAAGTCCCTACACCCCCGGGTACCACACTATGAAGTCCCTACACCCCCGGGAACTACACTATGAAGTCCCTACACCCCCAGGAACTATACTATGAAGTCCCTACACCCCCGGGAACTATACTATGAAGTCCCTCCACCCCCGGGAACTATACTATGAAGTCCCTACACCCCCGGGTACTACACTATGAAGTCCCTACACCCCGGGTACTACACTATGAAGTCCCTACACCCCCGGGTACTATACTATGAAGTCCCTACACCCCGGGTACTATACTATGAAGTCCCTACACCCCGGGTACTACACTATGAAGTCCCTACACCCCGGGTACTACACTATGAAGTCCCTACACCCCGGGTACTACACTATGAAGTCCCTACACCCCGGGTACTACACTATGAAGTCCCTACACCCCGGGTACTATACTATGAAGTCCCTACACCCCGGGTACTACACTATGAAGTCCCTACACCCCGGGTATACATATGAAGTCCCTACACCCCGGTACTACACTATGAAGTCCCTACACCCCGGTGACTACACTATGAAGTCCCTACACCCCGGGTACTAACTATGAAGTCCCTACACCCCGGGTACTACACTATGAAGTCCCTACACCCCGGGTACTACACTATGAAGTCCCTACACCCCGGACTAACTATGAAGTCCCTACACCCCGGGTACTAACTATGAAGTCCCTACACCCCGGGTACTACACTATGAAGTCCCTACACCCCGGGTACTAACTATGAAGTCCCTACACCCCGGGTACTAACTATGAAGTCCCTACACCCCGGGTATACACTATGAAGTCCCTACACCCCGGGTACTACACTATGAAGTCCCTACACCCCGGGTACTACACTATGAAGTCCCTACACCCCGGGTACTATCACTATGAAGTCCCTACACCCCGGGTACTAACTATGAAGTCCCTACACCCCGGGTACTACACTATGAAGTCCCTACACCCCGGGTACTACACTATGAAGTCCCTACACCCCGGGTACTACACTATGAAGTCCCTACACCCCGGGTACTACACTATGAAGTCCCTACACCCCGGGTACTATACTATGAAGTCCCTACACCCCGGGTACTACACTATGAAGTCCCTACACCCCGGGTACTACACTATGAAGTCCCTACACCCCGGGTACTACACTATGAAGTCCCTACACCCCGGGTACTAACTATGAAGTCCCTACACCCCGGGTACTACACTATGAAGTCCCTACACCCCGGGTACTACACTATGAAGTCCCTACACCCCCGGGTAGTACACTATGAAGTCCCTACACCCCGGGTACTACACTATGAAGTCCCTACACCCCGGGTAGTACACTATGAAGTCCCTACACCCCGGGTACTAACTATGAAGTCCCTACACCCCCGGGTACTACACTATGAAGTCCCTACACCCCGGGTACTACACTATGAAGTCCCTACACCCCCGGTACTATACAATGAAGTACCTACACCCCCGGGTAGTACCCTATGAATTCCCTACACCCCGGGTACTACACTATGAAGTCCCTACACCCCCGGGTAGCCTACGTACTACTGAAGTCCCTACACCCCGGTACTACACTATGAAGTCCCTACACCCCGGGTACTACACTATGAAGTCCCTACACCCCCTGAAGTTACCCGTATACTATGAAGTCCCTACACCCCCGGGTACTACACTATGAAGTCCCTACACCCCGGGTACTACACTATGAAGTCCCTACACCCCGGGTACTACACTATGAAGTCCCTACACCCCGGTACACTATGAAGTCCCTACACCCCGGGTACTAACTATGAAGTCCCTACACCCCGGGTACTATACTATGAAGTCCCTACACCCCGGGTACTACACTATGAAGTCCCTACACCCCGAACTACACTATGAAGTCCCTACACCCCGGGTACTAACTATGAAGTCCCTACACCCCGGTACTACACTATGAAGTCCCTACACCCCGGGTACTACACTATGAAGTCCCTACACCCCCGGGTACTACACTATGAAGTCCCTACACCCCGGGTACTACACTATGAAGTCCCTACACCCCGGGTACTACACTATGAAGTCCCTACACCCCGGGTACTACACTATGAAGTCCCTACACCCCGGGTATACACTATGAAGTCCCTACACCCCGGGTACTACACTATGAAGTCCCTACACCCCGGGTACTACACTATGAAGTCCCTACACCCCGGGTATACACTATGAAGTCCCTACACCCCGGGTACTACACTATGAAGTCCCTACACCCCCGGGTAGTACACTATGAAGTCCCTACACCCCGGGTACTACACTATGAAGTCCCTACACCCCGGGTACTACACTATGAAGTCCCTACACCCCGGGTAGTACACTATGAAGTCCCTACACCCCGGGTACTACACTATGAAGTCCCTACACCCCGGTAACACTATGAAGTCCTACCCCCGGTCACACTATGAAGTCCTACACCCCGGTAGTACACTATGAAGTCCCTACACCCCGGGTATACACTATGAAGTCCCTACACCCCGGGTACTACACTATGAAGTCCCTACACCCCGGGTACTACACTATGAAGTCCCTACACCCCGGGTATACACTATGAAGTCCCTACACCCCGGGTACTACACTATGAAGTCCCTACACCCCGGGTAGTACACTATGAAGTCCCTACACCCCGGGTAGTACACTATGAAGTCCCTACACCCCGGGTAGTACACTATGAAGTCCCTACACCCCGGGTAGTACACTATGAAGTCCCTACACCCCGGGTAGTACACTATGAAGTCCCTACACCCCGGGTAGTACACTATGAAGTCCCTACACCCCCTACATTTCCGTCTCATATCTGCCATCTTCCTTTATTATATATTTTACTTTTGCTATCTTCAGGTTATCTAATGTTATATTTTGCTGACTATTCGAGCTGGTGGTTTGTCTGAAGCTTCGGTTCCTTACTTCAGTATCCAGTGAGATACTCCGTTACGTTGCATGGTTGTATGTGTGTCCTTGATTCTCGGGAATGTCGGTTGTGTGTGTGTGTCTCCTTGATTCTCGGGAATGTCGGTTGTGTGTGTGTGTGTCCTTGATTCTCGGGAATGTCGGTTGTGTGTGTGTGTGTCCTTGATTCTCGGGAATTTCGGTTGTGTGTGTGTGTGTCCTTGATTCTCGGGAATGTCGTGACTTCCCACAACTGGTATTTGATCTTGTGAAAAATGCCATGAAACAATTTATCAAGATTTTACACCTTTCTATTACTTTCCCATGAGAGGATTATTCCTCTTCTTTTGTTGCTGACACGATGTTTACTTTCGTGTTACCGTGTCGCATCTCGCGTGTCGCATCTTCCGTGTCGCAGCTCCCGTGTCGCAGCTCCCGTGTCGTAGCTCCCGTGTCGCAGCTCCCGTGGCCGTGTACATGTTGATACAGTCTTCACATTGACTACTAAGTCACTTACAAATTAGTTTTTTTCCTGCAGGATGAACCAGTAGTGGTTGTTGGGGTATCTTTGTTTTCCCTCAGAGTTCCCTCAAGATATGATTTTGTTTGGATTTTTAACCCCGGATGGTTAGCCACCCGGGATAATCCAAGAAAGTCAGTGCGTCATCGAGGGACTGTCTTGTCTTATTTCCATTGTGGTCCTTCAGTCTTGTCCCCCAGGATGCCACCCACATCAGTCGACTAACACCCAGGTACCTACTTGCTAGGTGGGCGGGACAGTAGGTGTAAGGAAACACGCCTAATGTTTCCACCCTTGCCGGGGATCGAACCACGGACACTCAGTGTATGAAGCAAGAGCGTTGCCTACCAGGCTACGAGTCGCCTTATCTTGAGAACGCCTTTTCTGATTGGCTTCAGACTTTTGCAACATCAGTGTGTCTTAGAGACTTGCGAGGATAGCTGTTGCACTCTTATGGATGCCAATTTGCATATTCATTATGATTATCATCATTATCATTGTCATCAATGTGTACGACTTCGCTGTTAAATGATTTTGTTCCAAAACTACACAAGCAAAGTGACTGACAACAACAACAAAAACAAAACATTAACATCAAAGACAGCAACAACAACAACAACAAACCAACAATAACGCCAGCAACAACAACAATAAACAACCATAAACCAATAAAAAAACAATAACAGTGGAACACAACCAATAGAACACTATACAACAACAACAACAGTAACAATGACACCGCACACACAAACACAAACATCATATCCGCTGGCAGGTCACCAACAACAACAACAACAACACTATTAAATGATACACTAATGAGATACTTATCAGAACAGTCGCAGCAGCAGCAGCAGTAGTAGTCACAGCAGCAGCAGCAGTAGTAGCAGAAGAAACAGCAGTAACAGAAGGAGCAGGAGCAACAGTAGCAGCAGAAGCAACGGCAGCAGTAGCAACAGCAACAGTAATATCACCAACAGGAGTAGGAGTACTAGTAGTAGCAGTAGCAGGAGGAGTAGCAGCAACAGTAATAACAACAACAGCAGTAGCAGCAACAATAGTAGCAGCAACAACAGCAGTAGCAGCAACAACAGCAGTAGCAGCAACAACAGCAGTAGCAGCAACAACAGCAGTAGCAGCAACAATAGTAGCAGCAACAACAGCAGTAGCAGCAACAACAGCAGTAGCAGCAACAACAGCAGTAGCAGCAACAACAACAGTAGCAGCAGCAACAGTTGAGTAAATCTCTACCCACCACAACACTAGTCTCACAGTCAGTCTACCCACCACACAACACTAGTCTCACAGTCAGTCTACCCACCACACAACACTAGTCTCACAGTCAGTCTACCCACCACACAACACTAGTCTTACAGTCAGTCTACCCACCACACAACACTAGTCTTACAGTCAGTCTACCCACCACAACACTAGTCTTACAGTCAGTCTACCCACCACAACACTAGTCTTACAGTCAGTCTACCCACCACAACACTAGTCTTACAGTCAGTCTACCCACCACACAACACTAGTCTTACAGTCAGTCTACCCACCACACAACACTAGTCTTACAGTCAGTCTACCCACCACACAACACTAGTCTTACAGTCAGTCTACCCACCACAACACTAGTCTTACAGTCAGTCTACCCACCACACAACACTAGTCTTACAGTCAGTCTACCCACCACACAACACTAGTCTCACAGTCAGTCTACCCACCACAACACTAGTCTCACAGTCAGTCTACCCACCACACAACACTAGTCTTACAGTCAGTCTACCCACCACACAACACTAGTCTCACAGTCAGTCTACCCACCACAACACTAGTCTTACAGTCAGTCTACCCACCACAACACTAGTCTTACAGTCAGTCTACCCACCACACAACACTAGTCTTACAGTCAGTCTACCCACCACACAACACCAGTCTTACACTCAGTCTACCCACCACACAACACTAGTCTTACAGTCAGTCTACCCACCACACAACACTAGTCTTACAGTCAGTCTACCCACCACACAACACCAGTCTTACACTCAGTCTACCCACCACACAACACTAGTCTTACAGTCAGTCTACCCACCACACAACACTAGTCTTACAGTCAGTCTACCCACCACACAACACCAGTCTTACACTCAGTCTACCCACCACACAACACTAGTATTACAGTCAGTCTACCCACCACAACACTAGTCTTACAGTCAGTCTACCCACCACACAACACTAGTCTTACAGTCAGTCTACCCACCACACAACACTAGTCTCACAGTCAGTCTACCCACCACACAACACCAGTCTTACACTCAGTCTACCCACCACACAACACTAGTCTCACAGTCAGTCTACCCACCACACAACACTAGTCTTACAGTCAGTCTACCCACCACACAACACTAGTCTTACAGTCAGTCTACCCACCACACAACACTAGTCTTACAGTCAGTCTACCCACCACACAACACTAGTCTTACAGTCAGTCTACCCACCACACAACACTAGTCTTACAGTCAGTCTACCCACCACACAACACAAGTCTTACAGTCAGTCTACCCACCACACAACACCAGTCTTACAATCAGTCTACCCACCACACAACACCAGTCTCACAGTCAGTCTACCCACCACACAACACCAGTCTTACAGTCAGTCTACCCACCACACAACACCAGTCTTACACTCAGTCTATCCACCACACAATACTAGTCTTACAGTCAGTCTATCCACCACACAACACCAGTCTAACAGTCAGTCTACCCACCACACAACACCAGTCTCACAGTCAGTCTACCCACCACACAACACCAGTCTTCCAGTCAGTTTACCTACCACACAACACCAATCCTTCAGTCAGTCTACCCACCACACAACACCAATCTCACAGTCTGTCTACCCACCACACAACACCAGTCTTACAGTCAGTCTACCCACCACACAACACCAGTCTCACAGTTTACCCACCACACAAAACCAGTCTTACAGTCAGTCTAGCCACCACACAACACCAGTCTCACAGTCAGTCTACCCACCACACAACACCAGTCTTACAGTCAGTCTAGCCACCACTCAACACCAGTCTTACAATCAGTCTACCCACCATACAACACCAGTCTTACAGTCAGTCTAGCTACCACTCAACACCAGTCTTACAGTCAGTCTAGCCACCACACATCACCAGTCGTACAGTCAGTCTAGCATCCACACAACAACAGTCTTACTCTCAGGCTACCCACCACAGAACATCAATCTTACAGTCAGTCTGCCCACCACACAACACCAGTCTTCCAGTCAGTCTAGCCACCACACAACACCAGTCTTACAGTCAGTCTAGCCACCACACAACACCAATCTTACAGTCAGTCTGCCCACCACACAACACCAGTTTTACAGTCAGTCTAGCCACCACACAACACCAGTCTTCCAGTCAGTCTAGCTACCACACAACACCAGTCTTCCAGTCAGTCTAGCCACCACACAACACCAGTCTTCCAGTCAGTTTAACCACCACACAACACCAGTCTTCCAGTCAGTCTAGCCACCACACAACACCAGTCTTCCAGTCAGTCTAGCCACCACACAACACCAGTCTTACAGTCAGTCTGCCCACCACACAACACTAGTCTTACAGTCAGTCTACCCACCACACAACACCAGTCTTACAGTCAGTCTACCCACCACACAACACCAGTCTTACAGTCAGTCTAGCCACCACACAACACCAGTCTTACAGTCAGTCTAGCCACCACACAACACCAGTCTTCCAGTCAGTCTAGCCACCACACAACACCAGTCTTCCAGTCAGTCTAGCCACCACACAACACCAGTATTCCAGTCAGTCTACCCACCACACAACACCAGTATTCCAGTAAGTCTACCCACCACATGATCTTGCCACACTGGCCTCACATTATTACCTTCGCCTCATTACATCTCAATGAGACGTCCACTGACGATACCTGCACGTCTGACTGGGCCTACCCGCTGTTGAGACCTACAGCGGGTAGGCCCGGGCAGGGAAGGCCCGTAGAGGCCTACCCTGGCCCCTGTAGCGACTTACCTTGGCTTTTGTACTTGCGTACCCTGGCTCCTGTAGTTACCTACCCTGGCTCCTGTAGCGACCTACCTTGACTCTTGTTGTAACGTATCATGCCTTGTGTGTGTATGTGGGGGGGGGAGGGTTGTGCTCTGTCTCTGTACTTTTGCATCAGTGTTCTCTGTTTACCAACTCGTCTCACTCATATCCCTAACTCGCAGCTCAGTGGTAAAACGTGGTGAAGTCTACCGTTATTGGCGTCTTCCTGCCGAAGGGGAAGGAAGCCGTGAGGCTGCAGTATGGCGTAGCTGACCAGTAGTTCAAGAAGCTTCACCTTCATGAGGCTCCTGGGGACAAAAAGTCGCACTGATAAAGACCTCTTTTGCCATATTTTTTTGCCTCTTGGAGGTATTCTGGGTTAATAACCGGGAGAATGTCTTATCGTAATTTTAATAATGTTAACAAGTGTTACTTGTGGCGCCTTGATCTGAACTAAGGCTGTTGAATTACCAACAAAATTAATAACCCACACCTATTCCACTCTGCATGAGCACAAGTGTTGCTGTGAGGACGGCCAAATGCCTGTGGTAGAACGCCACAGTGGGTCGCATCAGCTGGCAGAGTTGAGGGTAAATGCTATACACAGCTTTAAGAGCAGGTATGCTCAGGTCCTGGGGGCCAGGAATCTGTAAAGCAGGCTGATAGTTGTTAAGAGGCACGTCCAGGAGCTATGACTCGACACCTGCAAAGATAACTTGGGTTACACAACTAGAGGACAGGCAATACTGTCATATTGTCCTCATTGATTTTCCTCATGCAACGGGGGCCCCTGTCCCATCACCCACGAAGGTCCTTATCCCATCATCCACGGGCCCCCCTTCCTGTCCCGTCACCCAAGAAGGTCCCTATCCCATCATCCTGTCACCCACAAGGGGTCCTGCCTCATCATGAAGGGGGTTTCCCCTGCGCCGTGTCCATCATTGCCGCCACCCAGTGCGTCAAACAGCTCAGGAAACCACTGCCTGGAATCCCGTTGTATCATTAGTATCCGTCACTCCGGGTCGTCAGTCCTCAGTCGTCCCTGGGTACTTCCCCCGCGTCTCCTGGGCACGGGTGTTCACGTGTTCCCAGCGTCGCTTAATCCGTAATGAAAGTCACCTCTTTGTATACAGTACAGCACGCCTGCCGCTACGATGAGGAGCTTGATCTTTCTTTCTCAGAATCTGAGGTTTATAGCGATTTTCTCTTTCTTAATTTCATCGTTTTGAGCGCTTCCCTCTCACGTGGTGGTGGTAAGGTTCGTGTCCTTGCATGGGCCTCTGGTCTTAAGCTGGTCGCCAGCACACGCCTTGCTCGCTCCCTTCTCTAGCTTACCATGACTTGTGATTAACTAAGTCTTGGGATAGTTCTGAACACTCGTTTGAGTGTTATCTATGTGTTATCTATGTGTGTGGCTGTCAAATAGAATAGGGTTTTGAAGAGGCTTGAACCCTTAAGCTTATTGAGTTTTTTCTTAGTGTACACGTCACGTAACTGGATTTCTTTGGGGGTATTTTGCACTGTCTGCCAAGCCTCTCGCTTTCATATGGAGTGATTACAGTGTGAAGGTTTGGAACCAGTCCTATCAGAGTTTTCCTGGTATAGTTTATGATGCGTTTATCTCGTCTACCTTCCAAAACTACAACTATTTATTATTATTATATTCAAAGAAAGCGCTAAACTGAAAAAGGTCATACAGCTGCAAAACTACAAGCATTCCCAGTAATCCAAGAGTTTGACTAAATTTATACGAACAATAAAGGTTCTCTATAAGTTCTCCGTTTGTAATTTTGACGCCTCGAGTAGGGGAAAACCCCTCGAGAGAACAGTTTCCTTGTTATTGTGATAATAACATTATTGGGATCTCTGGAATCATTACATTAAACCTTTGTTCTCTTGATAATTCAAGTTTGTCTTTATTTCCTCAATTTTTCCATTGTGTAGTAAATGAAATTTGTTCTCCTTAAACATCAAGTTTTAACACGGAAAACATGACGTTTAACTCAGTTTTAAGGTTCACTGTGTCCTCTTACTGGGGTATCACTCTCATCCAAATTTTAATATCGTCTGCAAAAGATATGATACTATGGTTTATGTCCCTGTTTATGTCGGATATAAGGATATAAGGTTTGAATGTGCGTGGATGTTGTGCGAATGATAAGAAAGAGATGATTGTAGATGTTATGAATGAAAAGAAGCTGGATGTCCTGGCTTTAAGTGAGACAAAGCTGAAGGGGGTAGGAGAGTTTCAGTGGGGAGAAATAAATGGGATTAGATCAGGGGTTTCAAATAGAGTTAGAGCTAAAGAAGGAGTGGCAATAATGTTGAAAAATCAGTTATGGCAGGTAAAGAAGGAATATAAATGTATAAATTCAAGGATTATGTGGAGTAAAATAAAGGTTGGATGTGAAAAGTGGGTTATAGTAAGTGTTTATGCACCTGGAGAAGAGAGAAGTGTAGAGGAGAGAGAGAGATTTTGGGAAATGTTGAGTGAATGTGTGGGGAGTTTTGAACCAAGTGAGAGAGTAATTGTGATTGGGGATCTTAATGCTAAAGTGGGTAAAAATGTTGTGGATGGAGTAGTAGGTAAATTTGGGGTGCCAGGGGTAAATGTAAATGGGGAACCATTAATTGAGCTATGTGTAGAAAGAGGCTTGGTAATAAGTAATACATATTTTATGAAAAAGAGGATAAATAAATATACAAGGTATGATATAGCACGTAAGGAAAGTAGTTTGTTGGATTATGTATTGGTGGATAAAAGGTTGATGAGTAGGCTTCAGGATGTACATGTTTATAGAGGGGCAACGGATATATCAGATCATTATTTGGTTGTAGCTACAGTTAGAGTAAAAGGTAGATGGGACAAAAAGAAAATGGCAACAGCAAGTAAGAGAGAGGTAAAAGTGTATAAACTAAGGGAGGAGGAAGTTAGGGTGAGATATAAGCAACTATTGGTAGAAAGGTGGGCTAGTGCAAGTAGGAGAGTAGGGGGTTGAAGAGAGTTGGGATAGTTTTAAAAATGCAGTATTAGAATGTGGGGCAGAAGTTTGTGGCTATAGGAGGGTGGTGCAGGAGGAAAGAGGAGTGAGTGGTGGAATGAAGAAGTAAAGGGTGTGATAAAAGAGAAAAAGGTAGCTTATGAGAGGTTTTTACAAAACAGAAGTGTTAATAGAAGAGCAGAGTATATGGAGAGTAAAAGAAAGGTGAAGAGAGTGGTGAGAGAGTGCAAAAGAAGAGCGGATGAAAGAATGGGAGAGGCTCTGTCAAGAAATTTTGCTGAAAACAAGAAAAATTTTGGAGTGAGATAAACAAGGTAAGAAAGCCTAGGGAACGAATGGATTTGTCAGTTAAAAACAGAGTAGGGGAGTTAGTAGATGGGGAGCTGGAGGTATTGGGTAGATGGCGGGAATATTTTGAGGAACTTTTATATGTCGATGAAAAGAGGGAGGCGGTAATTTCATGTACTGGCCAGGAGGTACAACATCATTTAGGAGTGAAGAAGAGCAGGATGTGAGTGTGGGGGAGGTGCGTGAGGCATTACGTAGAATGAAAGGGGGTAAAGCAGCTGGAATTGACGGAATCATGACAGAAATGTTAAAAGCAGGGGGGGATATAGTGCTGGAGTGGTTGGTATTTTTGTTAAATAAATGTATGAATGAGGGGAAGGTACCTAGGGATTGGCAGAGAGCATGTATAGTTCCGTTATATAAAGGGAAGGGGGATAAAAGAGAGTGTAAAAATTATAGGGGAATAAGTTTACTGAGTATACCAGGTAAAGTGTATGGCAGGGTTATTATTGAAAGAATTAGAGGTAAGACAGAGAGTAGGATTGCAGATGAGCAAGGAGGCTTTAGAGTGGGTAGGGGATGTGTAGATCAAGTGTTTACAGTGAAGCATATATGTGAACAGTATTTAGATAAAGGTAGAGAAGTTTTATTGCATTTATGGATTTAGAAAAGGCATATGATAGAGTGGATAGGGGAGCAATGTGGCAAATGTTGCAAGTGTATGGAATAGGTAGTAAGTTACTGAAGGCTGTAAAGAGTTTTTATGAGGATAGTGAGGCTCAGGTTAGGGTGTGTAGGAGAGAGGGAGATTACTTCCGGTAAAAGTAGGTCTTAGACAGGGATGTGTAATGTCACCATGGTTGTTTAATATATTTATAGATGGGGTTGTAAAAGAAGTAAATGCTAGGGTGTTGGGGAGAGGGGTGGGATTAAATTATGGAGAATTAAATGCAAATGGGAGTTGACACAGTTACTTTTTGCTGATGATACTGTGCTTATGGGAGATTCTAAAGAAAAGTTGCAAAGGTTAGTGGACGAGTTTGGGAGAGTGTGTAAAGGTAGAAAGTTAAAAGTGAATATAGATAAGAGTAAGGTGATGAGGGTATCAAACGATTTAAATAAAGAAAATTGGATATCACTTTGGAGAGAGGGATTATGGAAGAAGTAAATGTTTTCAGATATTTGGGAGTTGACGTGTCAGCGGATGGGTTTATGAAGGATGAGGTTAACCATAGAATTGATGAAGGAAAAAAGGTGAGTGGTGCATTGAGGTATCTGTGGAGACAAAAAACGTTAGCCATGGAGGCAAAGAAGGGAATGTACGAAAGTATAGTGGTACCAACACTCTTATATGGGTGTGAAGCATGGGTTGCAAATGCTGCAGCGAGGAGGAGGCTGGAGGCAGTGGAGATGTCCTGTCTAAGGGCAATGTGTGGTGTAAATATTATGCAGAAAATTCGGAATGTGGAAATTAGGAGAAGGTGTGGAGTTACTAAAAGTATTTGTCAGAGGGCTGAAGAGGGGTTGTTGAGGTGGTTTGGTCATTTAGAGAGAATGGATCAAAGTAGAATGACTTGGAGAGCGTATAAATCTGTAGGGGAAGGAAGGCGGGGTAGGGGTCGTCCTAGAAAAGGTTGGAGGGAAGGGGTAAAGGAGGTATTGTGGGCGAGGGGTTTGGACTTCCAGCAAGCATGTGTGAGAGTGTTAGATAGTAGTGAATGGAGACGAATGGTTTTTGGGACATGACGATCTGTTGGAGTGTGAGCAGGGTAACATTTTGTGAAGGGATTCAGGGAAACCAGTTAATTGATTTAGTTGGACTTGAGTCCTGGAAATGGGAAGTACAATGCCTGCACTTTAAAGGAGGGGTCTGAAATAGTGACAGCTGGGAGGGACTTTTCTCAGCTGTCGTATCTGAGCTCCTCTGCAAAGACAGTGATTATGTATGAGTGTGGTGAAAGTGTTGAATGATGATGAAAGTATTTTCTTTTTGGGGATTTTCTTTCTTTTTGGGTCACCCTGCCTCGGTGGGAGACGGCCGTCTTGTTGAAAAAAAAAAAAAAAAAAAAAAAATAAGGATGAGAAAGAGAAGTGAGGCGAGCACTGAGAAACAAGTTCCCACGTCGAAGCAGCCACCAGTTTCAGTGTTTACTACTAATCACTGGGTTCTGTTAGGAAGTTTAACATCCATCTCACACCTCTCCAGTTATCCCATCTGCACACATTGTGCGAGTTACCACACCATGGCTGCACTTGTTGAAGGCCTTTGTAAAGTTAGTGTTCAATACTGTACATTGTCATTTTGCTTGTATTCTAATACATTAAAGGCCTTACCATAATGGTCCAGTAGTTGTGAAAGATATGAGTAACCTGCTCTCAACCCGTGCTGTCCTGGGTCGTAGAAAAAAAATGGCAATCTTGCTCCTAAAATCCTTTCATTGATATTATTAATGTGAGACATTTGTTCTGCCAGTCAATAGATTTTGCAATTACTTTACTGCCACCTTTATGGAGTGGAGCAATACAGGCGAGTTTTAATGACTGGGAGATAACGCCTGTATCCAGGCTACTTCTATATAGAAAAGTTAAGACACTTCGTAATGGATGTGGAGTTCCATGAGTCTGGGTCTGGGGCAGAGAGCATGGCCATTATTACCTGAGGTCGCTTCCGTAGGTCATTACCCCAGCGGCACGGTCTTAGACCAGGCTTTTTGGTTGTTGGACTGATCACTCAAGCTGATGGTACTCGCCGCTCGAATGAACGAAGAGCGTTGAAGAGTTATGGTCCCTTAACACTTACTCAGTATAATCTTTGCTGCCCTGCTTTTCATTGGATATCCTGCACCGTCTGCCAAGCCTTTTGTGCTCATTAGTTCAGTGTGCAGGTTTGGAACCAGTCCCTCTAGTTTAGGTGTTCCAGGTGTAATTGAAAGTGTAAAAGAAAGTTTGCATAAGTCTAATTTAATAACTGGGTTCTGACCATTATCTAAGATAGTCCGGCTAGGCAGTCCTACGAGGTTAAGGGAACTCACCCTGACAACAATAGAGGACAGGAGGGATAGGGGGAGACATGATAACAACATATAAAATACTGAAAGGAATTGACAAGGTGGATAGGGACAGAATGTTCCAGAAATGTGACACAGCAACAAGAAGTCACAATTGGAAATTGAAAACTCAGATGAGTCACAGGGATGTTAAGAAGTGTTTTTTTTTTTTTCAATAACAGAGTTGTCAGGAAGCGAAACAATCTGGAGGCAGGATCCATACATAGCTTTGATAAGAGGTATGACAAAGCTCATGGAGCAGGGAGAGTGGACCTAGCAGCGACCAGTGAGGAGGCGAGTCCAGTAGCTATGAATCGACCCCTACAACCACAACACAATTAGGTGAGTATACACACACACACACACACACACACACAACGTCACTGTCTCATAAATCGTCAAGTCCGTCAATTGAACACCAGGTTCTCTCCCTTCCCCAGCTATGCCTATTCACCCCTCAAGGGAGATTCCTTGACGTTCGTGAGGGGCTCTTGTTCTATGGAACTGGATCTGTGCTCCTGTTCCCTGAATTGAGCCTGAATGCCTTCCACCCCCACATGCGCTGTATAATCCTACGGGTTTAGCGCTCCCCCATAATTATAATTATAAGCCTATTCAACTGTACCAGAGTTCCAGCCATGTCTTGTGAGAGCCTCAACAGTCATCCATGCCGGCTAAGGCTTCATATTCCTCCCCGCGGGAGTCTTCCCTCTTTTCCCTCATCCTACTCAGTATAATATTCTCATCTCCCCTCCTGTACACTACTTTCCTCCCCCTCCCCCTCCATCTTCCCTGCAGCGGGACGCACGAGGGAATTGCCTCCTCAATCCTTTAAACCCCCTTCCCCCACCTTCCCTTAAAATGAAAGCCCTCTTAGAATACCCCTTCCTCTTAGCACACCCCCTTCCTCTTAGAATACTCCCTTTCCTCTTAAAACACACCTTTCCCTTAGAACACCTCCTGCCTCTTAGAACACCTCCTGCCTCTTAGAACACCTCCTGCCTCTTAGAACACCCATTTACATACCAGCACACTGCTGATGTACACAATTTTGTTTTACTGAGGGGAAAAACAGTTGTAACCTGTGTGATGTCTGATGGGTTCCCTTCCTCTGTGCTCTTAAGAACATAAGAAGGAAGGAGCACTGAAGCAGGCCTATTGGCCCATGCGAGGCACGTCCAACTCACACCCACCCACTCCCACTTATGTTTTTATCTAACCTATTTTTAAAACTAGAAAAGGTTTTAGCTTCAGTGACGTTACTTGAGAGTTTCTTCCACTCATCCACAACTCCATTACCAAACCAGTGCTTTCCTATATCTTTTCTGAATCAATTTTTTTCCAACTTGAAACCATTGCTGCGAGTCCTGTCTTGAGTAGATATTTTTAGCCTGTCCCTATCCATTTTATCAAGTCTCCGAGTATTCTGTATGTCGTGATCATGTTTCCCCTGGTTCTCATCTCTACTTGTTGTTAGCTTCAGTTAGTTAACTCTCTATCTCCTCTCTTACTCCATCCAAATCAATTGTGCAACATCGTCACTAGTGTCTTTATTTAGTCCATCAGTTCAGATGTTAGCTAGTTTCGCATGGGCCACTGGAGTTGATAGATTAATATGTGCTTTTGGTGATATGCTTAGTACAGTGCTAACTCCTAGACCTTGCAGCTTGCTGGCAACGTCGTTGCTCCCTAGCAGTATTCCGCACCCTCTTGTTTACATTCCAAAACGATGGATTCAAATTGCACGTAACCATGATTCTGAAGACAATATACAGAACAAGCTTTTACTGAGACAACATTTCGCTCAGGGTAAAACTTCTTCCAGTCATAACTTGAAAATACCTATGGCAAGTTAGGTTAGGTTAAGTAAATATCAAAATGGCATACAATACCGAAAAGTTGATAAGTTAGACACATAGGTAATATTTAGACTTCTTTATTCCGAAACGTTTCGCCTACACAGTAGACTTCTTCAGTCGAGTACAGAAAGTAGGCAGGAGCAGTGGAGATGTGAAGACGATGTATCAGTCCATCACCTCAGTATATAAGTGTCCACACTGTCGCTGGTTCATCACATTGTTCCAGAATATGAAACAGAATTCTTCTCCAGGGTGAGGGACTGACAACCTCAAATCTACATCTTCAAGGGTGATGGACTGATTATATTGTCTTCACATCTCTACTGCTCCTGCCTTCTTTCTGTACTCGACTGAAGAAGCCTACTGTGTAGGCGACACGTTTCGGAATGAAGATGCCTAAATATTGCCTATGTGTCTTACTTACCAACTCGTTAGGTTAGGTTAGGTTAGTCAGGTATTTCCTGACGCGGGTCTTAGTCATATGATGACTTGCAGTTGGAGCGTTTGGTCATCTGAGCGAGGCCTTCCGCTGGCTTACCCGTCCACCCCTTTAAAAAACTATGGTCATAATTATAATCATTATTGTTATAACCTCTTTTTCAGAAGAAACCAGAAGCTCTGGTTTGTGTAAATAAGAGGAAGAGACCGTGGACTAGGGTCATTAAAAATAATATCCTGGTCGACTTTATATATAGCCAGAGAGTTGCATGAGTAAGAGGGTTAGTTGTGGGTAGAATCTGCTAAGCTGCTGCTGCTACTGCTACTGCTGCTGCTGCTGCTACTGCTGCTGCTGGTGTTGCTGAATCTTCTCCTTGTGTTACTGCCGTTGTTATTGTTGCCACTGCTTATTCTGCTCCTGTTGTTATTCTTAAGACTGTTACCATTGTTGCTACTGCTGCTCCTCTTACTACTACTGTTACTTCTACTACTATTACTTCTACTACTATTACTACTACTACTACTACTACTGTTATTACTACTACTACTACCACTATTAGTACTTCTACTGCTACTACTACTACTACTACGATTTAAACCACAACTACTATAACTAATAAACCTACTACTACTACTACTACTACTACTACTACTACTACTACTCCTGCTTCTGCAAATGACGTCATAGAATATGTAAACACGAGGAACGCCACACAAATGTGTGTTTGTATAACAACCATGTGATTGAGAGATCTGGAAGCAGCAGATGTGCCTCACAGTGCCAGATGGATGGTGAGGGGGAAGGAAGAGAGCCACAGTGCCAGATGTCAGGGGACCCTCGTCCCTCCTACTCACGCAACATTCATTAGGCACTGGGCAATCACTGCCCCCCTTTCAGGGGTAGCTTGAACACCTCCCTCCACCACCACTACTGCCAGGGTAATGCTTTCGTGGGGGTGGTTGGGGAAGCGGTGGTGGAGGGGGGAAGTCGTGGTGGAGGGGAAAGCCGTTATGGAATGGTAGGTTGTGATGGAGGGGGATGGTCGTGGTGTAGGGGAGGTCGTGGTGAAGGGGAGGTCGTGGTGAAGGGTGAGATCGTAGTGAGTGGGAGGTCATGGTGAAGGGATAGGTCGTGGTGGAGGGGGAGGTCGTGGCGAACGGGGAGGTCGTGGAGAGTGGTTGTGGTGGAGGGAGAGGTCGTGGTGGAGGAAGAGGTCATGGTGGGTGTGGTCGTGTTGGAGGGGGAGGTCGTAGTGGAGGGTGTGGTTGTGGTGAAGGGAGAGGTCGTGGTGGAGGGTGTGGTCGTGGAGGGAGAGGTCATGGTGGAGGGAGTGGTCGTGGTGGAGGGAGAGGTCGTGGTGGAGGGTGTGGTCGTGGTGGAGGGTGTAGTCGTGGTGGAGGGGTTGTTCGTCTTCATTTAGTAAAATTAGATACATCAGCAGTGTGCTGGTGGGGGCAGGGGTGCTAATGACGGGTGTGGTGGAAGAAAGCTGTTAAAGAGGGGGTGGCGGAGGTAAAGGGGAGTGGGTTGAAGGGGTGGGGGAAGGTAGGGTAACAGCTTAGTCTGTAAACTATTAAAAAAAATAACTTAATCTCTGAGGATTCAGTAAGTCAACACCACCAGGTGGTCTCTCTCCTCTGTACACTACTGGCTCTCTTGCTAAGTGTCCCAGGAAGGGCTCTTAATCCAAGGAATTAGATTAAGAATTCGTTCATTTTGGACCATCTGAGCCACTACAAAAACTTGATAATTGTTTCTCTACGTTACTTTAGGTTAGGTTTATGCAAATTAAGCCAGTGTTTGTGTACAGTGGAAATAAGTCAAGGACCCCAGTGACAAAAAGTCAAGGACCCCAGTGGAAAAAAGTCAAGGATCCCAGTGGGAAAAAATCAAGGACCCCAGTGGAAAAAATCAAGGACCCCAGTGAAATAAAGTCAAGGACCCCAGTGGAAATAAGTCAAGGACCCCAGTGGAAATAAGTCAAGGACCCCAGTGGAAATAAGTCACTTTTTGGGTTGTCTTAGGTAATTTACACTATGTATGATAATTGTACTTATGTGTAAGTGTAACTAAATAAACTTCAAGAGCATGAATGGAAGGTCACATGTATTGACTACAGGTAACCTAGAGGTCCGCACACTCTTAACTTGGAGGGTCAGGGTGCAGGTCATGCCGTGCTCGAGGCTCGATCCTCTGTGTGGTAATCGCAATTCTCTTTCATGTGATTATTAAGAGCCGTGGAAGGACGCTGTTTCCTGACTAAGAAAAGGACAAGAATGGTGTTTACTTTCTCCAACGGTCCCTAGGGAACCCCAGCGTGTGGAACCCCAGCTTGTCCCCCAATGTCTTCGCATCTCAGCGTGTCCTTCATCCCCCCCATGTCACCGGACACGCAGGTACAAGGTTAGACAAGTACCATGGGAAAGTCAACATCCCAGGCGGGACCCTCCAAGTGGTCATACTCGCTCTTACCACCACTTAAAAGAACTTTTTGCCGGAGATTCTATTAAGTGTGGCTTTCTGACCTCCGTAGATAAGATTAATAGCAACCTTGTTGAGCTAGTCATAAGAATTAACAACTGGCCTTCTACATTATAAATAAACAGTTTGCTATTCTAATAGCACTTAGAGAGTTGGACTTCTTAGCTATTATTGGCTCTGTCATCAATGATGGCAGTTGACTCACATAATGACTTACAAGATGCTTATTGGAGAAGCCAAGTAAATATATTAAAAAAACAAACATCAAAGAACTTTAGATTAGATTTCGCTTGTGAAGCAGCTAGTTCACTGTGGGTCCCATATCCACCCTCTTGTGGGTAGCGCAAGAGAACATGGGTACACAAAAGGCATAGAAACTAGGCTCCAAAAGGGTTAACAGGAGTACATCTGGAGTTATATCCACAGTTATCTGTTTCAAGCAGATCAAGGCTGTTTGCTTTGATATTTCTGGTATCTTATTGTCATTAATAAGATGCCTTGACTTGTCACATAGGTTTTCCTGGTGTGTACCAGGAGTCGCTTCCGGAGGTCACTGCCCCTCGCGGCCCGGTAACAGATCAGGCCTCCTGCTTCCTGGCTTGATCGATCAACTTGTTAGTGCCCACCACCTACAATCCAACGTATGTACCACAACCCAGCTGATCAGGAAATGCATTGAGGAATCTGTCGAGTTCCCTCTTGAAGACAGCTGGAGTATTGTTGTGTACTGACGCCTACCTTCAAGACAGCTGGAGTACTGCTGTGTAACTGACGCTTACCTTCAAGACAGCTGGAGTACTGCTGTGTACTGACGCCTACCTTCAAGACAGCTGGAGTACTGCTGTGTAACTGACGCTTACCTTCAAGACAGCTGGAGTACTGCTGTGTACTGACGCCTACCTTCAAGACAGCTGGAGTATTGCTGTGTACTGACGCCTACCTTCAAGACAGCTGGAGTATTGTTGTGTACTGACGCCTACCTTCAAGACAGCTGGAGTATTGTTGTGTACTGACGCCTACCTTCAAGACAGCTGGAGTATTGTTGTGTACTGACGCCTACCTTCAAGACAGCTGGAGTACTGCTGTGTACTGACGCCTACCTTCAAGACAGCTGGAGTACTGTTGTGTACTGACGCCTACCTTCAAGACAGCTGGAGTACTGCTGTGTACTGACGCCTACCTTCAAGACAGTTGGAGTATTGTTGTGTACTGACGCCTACCTTCAAGACAGCTGGAGTACTGCTGTGTACTGACGCTTACCTTCAAGACAGCTGGAGTACTGTTGTGTACTGACGCCTACCTTCAAGACAGCTGGAGTACTGCTGTGTACTGACGCTTACCTTCAAGACAGCTGGAGTACTGCTGTGTACTGACGCCTACCTTCAAGACAGCTGGAGTACTGTTGTGTACTGACGCCTACCTTCAAGACAGTTGGAGTATTGTTGTGTACTGACGCCTACCTTCAAGACAGCTGGAGTATTGTTGTGTACTGACGCCTACCTTCAAGACAGTTGGAGTATTGTTGTGTACTGACGCCTACCTTCAAGACAGCTGGAGTATTGTTGTGTACTAACGCCTACCTTCAAGACAGCTGGAGTATTGCTGTGTACTGACGCCTACCTTCAAGACAGTTGGAGTATTGTTGTGTACTGACGCCTACCTTCAAGACAGCTGGAGTATTGTTGTGTACTAACGCCTACCTTCAAGACAGCTGGAGTATTGTTGTGTACTGACGCCTACCTTCAAGACAGTTGGAGTATTGTTGTGTACTGACGCCTACCTTCAAGACAGCTGGAGTACTGCTGTGTACTGACGCCTACCTTCAAGACAGTTGGAGTATTGTTGTGTACTGACGCCTACCTTCAAGACAGCTGGAGTATTGTTGTGTACTGACGCTTACCTTCAAGACAGCTGGAGTACTGCTGTGTACTAACGCCTACCTTCAAGACAGCTGGAGTACTTCTGTGTACTGACGCCTGCCTTCAAGACAGCTGGAGTACTTCTGTGTACTGACGCCTGCCTTCAAGACAGCTGGAGTACTGCTGTGTACTAACGCCTACCTTCAAGACAGCTGGAGTACTGCTGTGTACTGACGCCTGCCTTCAAGACAGCTGGAGTACTGCTGTGTACTAACGCCTACCTTCAAGACAGCTGGAGTACTGCTGTGTACTGACGCCTGCCTTCAAGACAGCTGGAGTACTGCTGTGTACTAACGCCTACCTTCAAGACAGCTGGAGTACTGCTGTGTACTGACGCCTGCCTTCAAGACAGCTGGAGTACTGCTGTGTACTGACGCCTGCCTTCAAGACAGCTGGAGTACTGCTGTGTACTAACGCCTACCTTCAAGACAGCTGGAGTACTGCTGTGTACTAACGCCTACCTTCAAGACAGCTGGAGTACTGCTGTGTACTAACGCCTGCCTTCAAGACAGCTGGAGTACTTCTGTGTACTGACGCCTACCTTCAAGACAGGCGTAACCGCTGAGCTGGTAAATCCTCAGAGAATCTTCACAGCTCGTATAAACACAGTGAAGCACCTAAATTACTGGGAGCCCTTAAAGTCCCTAGAACTGTACTCCTCAGAACGTAGGCGAGAAAGATACACCTGGAAGATACTGGCGAGATTGGTACCAAACCTGTACACACAAAAATTACTGTTTATGAACACAACAAGCTTGGCAGACGGTGCAGGATAACGCCAGTGAAAAGTAGGGGAGTGATGAGTACACTGAGAGACAACTTAAGTGTTATGGGACCACGACTCTTCAGTGCCCTCCCTTCATGCATAAGGGGGATCACAAACAAACCTCTGGCTGTCTTCAAGAAGAAATTTAACAGATCGCCATGTTGGAACAGGGTGGAGGGCAGGGAGAGGCAGCACACGGGGTGGAGGGCTGGGAGAGACAGCACACGGGGTGAAGGGCAGGGAGAGGCAGCACACAGGGTGGAGGGCAGGAAGAGGCAGCACACAGGTGGGTAAACACAAGTCCTACAGAACAAAAGTGTTTGTGCAGAGCAGTAAAGACGCTAGTAGGTACCTCCAGGGGTGGAGGTACTAGTAGGTACCTCCAGGGGTGGAGGTGCTAGTAGGTACCTCCCGGGGTGGAGGTGCTAGTAGGTACCTCCAGGGGTGGAGTTGCTAGTAGGTACCTCCAAGGGTGGAGGTGAAAGTAGGTACCTCCAGGGGTGGAGGTGCTAGTAGGTATCTCCAGGAGTGGAGGTGCTAGTAAGTACCTTCAGGGGTGGAGGTGCAAGTAGGTACCTCCAGGGATGGAGGTGCTAGTAGATACCTCCAGGAGTGGAGGTGCTAGTAGGTACCTCCAGGGGTGGAGGTGCTAGTAGGTACCTCTAGGGGTGGAGGTGCTAGTAGGTACCTCCAGGGGTGGAGGTGCTAGTAGGTACCTCCAGGAGTGGAGGTGCTAGTAGGTACCATCATGGGTGGAGGTGCTAGTAGGTACCTTCAGGGGTGGAGGTGCTAGTAGCTACCTCCAGAGGTGGAGGTGCTAGTAGGTCCCTCGGGGGTGGAGGTGCTAGTAGGTACCTCCAGGGATGGAAGTGCTAGTAGGTACCTCCAGGGATGGAGGTGCTAGTAGGTACCTCCAGGGGGGAGTTGGTAGTAGGTACCTCCAGGGGTGGAGGTGCTAGTAGGTACCTCCAGGGGTGGAGGTGCTAGTAGGTACCTCCAGGAATGGAGGTGCTAGTAGGTACCTCCAGGAGTGGAGGTGCTAGTAGGTACCATCATGGGTGGAGGTGCTAGTAGGTACCTCCAGGGGTGGAGGGATTAACCCACACGGGAAGAAAGGCAGAGAGAGAGACGTAGAGGAGAAAGGAGAGTAGAAATAGTGGGAGGGAGGGAAGTGTCACCTGAAGATCAACTGTAGACGCGTCCGAGGGGTCAGCGCCCCCGAGGCTCCGTCCCAGACCACGCCTGCTGGTTGATGGTCTGATCAACCAGGTTATTGATGGAGGGGAAAGGGGGGAGAGATGACAGAAGAGGAGATGAGAACACTGGAATGCGAAACATAGATAACAAAGAAATTAGAATTCAAGAGAAAGAAAGAGTGCGTGGTGAAGAAAGAGTGCGTGGTGAAGAAAGAGTGCGTGGTGAAGAAAGAGTGCGTGGTGAAGAAAGAGTGCGTGGTGAAGAAAGAGTGCGTGGTGAAGAAGACATTGGAGGTAGGAGGTTGAAGGAGGGTAAACAAGAGAAGAGGCAGGAGGGCAGTAGTAAGGATATCAGGACGTCAATAAAGTAGATAACAAGAAGAGGAATAGAAGATCAGAGAGGAAGAGGGATAGGAGATAAAAGCTAGAGAAATAAGAAGGGCGTAAGAGAGGAAAATCGGGTGAAGGAAATAAAACGAAATGTTAGATGAGAGGAAGAGGAGGATTGTATGCAAGGGAACGGAAGGAAGACAAGAGGAAAAAACAGATAAAAGGCGAGAGAAGGCGACACAAGACGATAAAGAGTCAGGTAAAAGAATGATAAAACTCAGAGAAGGGAGGGAGGAACGAAAAGAGGCAGAGAAAAGAGAATGGGGGAAAGAAGACGAAGAAACAATAACAGGAGGGCAAGGAATCTCCCCCGGAGGCTTGTCCGAGGCTCCTCAGTGTTTAGTGTATAATAGACAGATTATTGTAGGAATTCATTTTGGTGGCCCCAAGACCTGTGTTGTGGCCAGGAATGTGGCCCACCACCATCTCAGCCTCACCTGGCATGACGTCTTGAAGAACCTAGAGAGTCTTACCGGATGTTCGGTTGACGTTGCTGTGTGTGTACTCACCTAATTGTACTCACCTAATTGTGGTTGCAGGGGTCGAGACTCAGCTCCTGGCCCCGCCTCTGCGCTGCCTGCGCTGCCCTGTGTGTGTGTGAAAACGGTACACATGGGAAGTAAGTTTATTTAGGCACAGGCGCACATAAGTACAGTTATCATACATAGTATAAATTACCCAGGATACTCCAAAAAAAGTCAGACAAAGTGGCATATTTCCATTGAGATCCTTTGTATATTTTATTGACTTTTGTTTGTGAGAATTTTTGATGTGCGTGTACTGTGTGGCCAGGAGGCGCGTGATGGTCGTCTGGGCGTGTACTATGTGGCCAGGAGGCGCGTGATGGTCGTCTGGGCGTGTACTGTGTGGCCAGGAGGCGCGTGATGGTCGTCTGGGCGTGTACTTTGTGGCCAGGAGGCGCGTGATGGTCGTCTGGGCGTGTACTTTGTGGCCAGGAGGAGCGTGATGGTCGTCTGGGCGTGTACTATGTGGCCAGGAGGCGCGTGATGGTCGTCTGGGCGTGTACTGTGTGGCCAGGAGGCGCGTGATGGTCGTCTGGGCGTGTACTTTGTGGCCAGGAGGCGCGTGATGGTCGTCTGGGCGTGTACTGTGGCCAGGAGGCACGTGATGGTAGTCTGGGCGTGTACTGTGGCCAGGAGGCGCATGATGGTCGTCTGGGCGTGTACTGTGGCCAGGAGGCGCATGATGGTCGTCTGGGCGTGTACTGTGGCCAGGAGGTGCATGATGGTCGTCTGGGCGTGTACTGTGTGGCCAGGAGGCGCATGATGGTCGTCTGGGCGTGTACTGTGGCCAGGAGGCGCATGATGGTAGTCTGGCGGTGTACTGTGGCCAGGAGGCGCGTGATGGTCGTCTGGGCGTGTACTGTGTGGCCAGGAGGCGCATGATGGTCGTCTGGCGTGTACTGTGCCAGGAGGCGCATGATGGTCGTCTGGGCGTGTACTGTGGCCAGGAGGCGCATGATGGTCGTCTGGGCGTGTACTGTGGCCAGGAAGGGGCATGATGGTCGTCTGGGCGTGTACTGTGTGGCCAGGAGGCGCGTGATGGTCGTCTGGGCGTGTACTGTGGCCAGGAGGCGCATGATGGTCGTCTGGGCGTGTACTGTGGTCAGGAGGCGCGTGATGGTAGTCTGGGCGTGTACTGTGGCCGGGAGGCGAATGATGGTAGTCTGGGCGTGTACTGTGGCCAGGAGTCGCGTGATGGTCGTCTGGCGTGTACTGTGGCCAGGAGGCGCGTGATGGTAGTCTGGGCGTGTACTGTGGCCAGGAGGCGCGTGATGGTAGTCTGGGCGTGTACTGTGGCCAGGAGGCGCGTGATGGTAGTCTGGGCGTGTACTGTGGCCGGGAGGCGCATGATGGTAGTCTGGGCGTGTACTGTGGCCAGGAGGCGCGTGATGGTAGTCTGGGCGTGTACTGTGGCCAGGAGGCGCATAATGGTCGTCTGGGCGTGTACTGTTGCCGGGAGGCGCATGATGGTCGTCTGGGCGTGTACTGTGGCCAGGAGGCGCGTGATGGTAGTCTGGGCGTGTACTGTGGCCAGGAGGCGCGTGATGGTAGTCTGGGCGTGTACTGTGGCCGGGAGGCGCGTGATGGTCGTCTGGGCGTGTACTGTGTGGCCAGGAGGCGCGTGATGGTCGTCTGGGCGTGTACTGTGGCCGGGAGGCGCATGATCGTCGTCTGGGCGTGTACTGTGGCCAGGAGGCGCGTGATGGTCGTCTGGGCGTGTACTGTGGCCGGGAGGCGCATGATGGTCGTCTGGGCGTGTACTGTGGCCAGGAGGCGCGTGATGGTAGTCTGGGCGTGTACTGTGGCCAGGAGGCGCATGATGGTCGTCTGGGCGTGTACTGTGGCCGGGAGGCGCATGATGGTCGTCTGGGCGTGTACTGTGGCCAGGAGGCGCGTGATGGTAGTCTGGGCGTGTACTGTGGCCAGGAGGCGCATAATGGTCGTCTGGGCGTGTACTGTGGCCGGGAGGCGCATGATGGTCGTCTGGGCGTGTACTGTGGCCAGGAGGCGCGTGATGGTTGTCTGGGCGTGTACTGTGGCCAGGAGGCGCGTGATGGTAGTCTGGGCGTGTACTGTGGCCGGGAGGCGCGTGATGGTCGTCTGGGCGTGTACTGTGTGGCCGGGAGGCGCATGATCGTCGTCTGGGCGTGTACTGTGGCCAGGAGGCGCGTGATGGTCGTCTGGGCGTGTACTGTGGCCGGGAGGCGCATAATGGTCGTCTGGGCGTGTACTGTGGCCAGGAGGCGCATGATGGTCGTCTGGGCGTGTACTGTGGCCAGGAGGCGCGTGATGGTAGTCTGGGCGTGTACTGTGGCCAGGAGGCGCGTGATGGTAGTCTGGGATTGATTTAGGGATTGTATGGGAGTGTTTAGTCCTGGCTTCGTTAGGCTTTGTTATATCTACCTTTGAATTCATGTCGCAACTCTTGCTATTGTATTCCACTTGCTGTTTAAACCTGCACTGAAAGACTTCTGTTATGTCCAACGCAATTAAAAGAGGAAGAAATTAGTGCTATAACCAAAGGAAATTAAAACAATATATATGATGAAACAATTACAAATACGTCAATAGATAATTATACATGACGTAATAGTTGACATTTGTGCTCACCCCCCCTCCCTTACCCTTTTCTCCTATGTCAATGAATTTGTTTCTGTCTACTTTGTTTATATATATTGTATGTGGAAACAAATGGCAGACGACACTAGAATCTGTATGAAAGTGACATCCATAGTGAGCATCTAAACTGATATAAACTAAGTCCTACGGTGGGCTACTGACACCAGTATGATGTTCAGTGAGGACAAATGTCAGATCTCATGTCCTGGAAGCACAACGTTATTATCGCAACTGTAAGGAAAATGATGTGTTGGATAACTAGAACCTTCAAACAAAGGGATGCCAAGCACATTATGACAGTCTTCAGGTCACTCGTTCTCTCTAGGCTGGATTATTGTCGTAATTGCTGAGCTGGAAAATACACAGGGAATCTTCACAGCTCGTATAAACTCAGTCAAGCACCTAATTTACTGGGAGAGCTTGAAGTCCCTAGAACTGTGTTCAGTAAGTGTTAAGGGACCACGACTCTTCAACGCCCTCTCTTCATACATGTACATAAAGGGGATTACCCACAACCCCTTCCCCCCACCAGCTGTCTTCAAGAGGGAACTCTACAGATTCTTCAAAACAGTTCCTGATCAACCAGGTTGTGGTGCATACGTTGGACTGAAGGCGGCAGGCACGAACAGCTTGATCGATCAGGCCAGCAAGCAGGAGGCTTGGCCTGGGACCGGACCGCCGGGAAGGTGACCTCCGGAGGCGACTCTAGGTAGACAGGTTGGTGAGTACCAGCTCCTCAAGACATCTCCAGGGTTTACTGGGTGAATACCAGCTCCTCAGAAAAAATCTTCCTGGTACACATGGTGAGTACCAGGACCTCAGATCCCTGCAGGTTCCCAGCGGGTGAGTGTTGGGTTCATCGGGTGATAAATACGACCTGGGGAAGGCAGCTGTCACCTGTGGTCGGTGCAACTCTCTGCGTCACACCAGAATTATCGTTATCCAGCGCCACCACCCCAATAATTCCACGCACTGCAGGAGTGAAAATTATCTTGATACAGATCTCTAATAACTTGTAAAATATACTAATCGTGATTAAATCTTGGCTCTTTGGCTGGGCCATACCTCGAGTATAGTAATTTGCTAAACGATGGATAAGACTTATCTAAATCTTATCTTGAACTACATCTGTACGCATCGTAGACACTGATGTTGTTATTACCTGTGTTGCGCCGCTGCTTTATATTGAAGCCAGTGCATAATGCTGCTCTCTCGATTATGGGACGGAGGTTCGAGCCTTAAATCACCCACACTAAATATATATATATATAACCATCGGTGGCACAGCGTTCAGATCACAATAAAATGATCCGAGTTTAATCTCCGGGTGAGGTGAGACGTAGTTAGGTGTCATTATACCTGCTACCCCTGTTCACCTAGCAGTAGGTAGACACCTAGATGTTAGGTGACAGCCGTGGGTCGCATGGTAGGTGAGAAAACCAGGAGACAACAATGTCAATAAGCCACACAGGCTTGGCTTTCTGGAGGTTCCATTTTTTTCTTATTATTATTCTTTTTCTTGTGCTTCACCATATACAGTCTTAGGCCTCACTGCAGGAGCCTCGGGGGTTGCTGTGTGTACCAACCTCTGTACACATTATTATCACGTGTGTGTGTGTGTGTGTGTGTGTGTGTGTGGTGCGTGCGTGTGTGTGTGTGTGTGTGTGTACCATCCTCGGCACTTCGTGACCACTCGTCACAATTCGCCACGCTGCCTGTTTTTTATCGATGGGAAGGTACCTGATTACCGGTAAGAGAGTGTAGAGGTGGGCACCTGACGACCGTCACTTGCTTGACGGCAGGTAGGAGTGTGTGGAGTTATGTAGGTACCTGCCCTGGGGGGGCAGAGCTTCTCTAGCAGCCCCTAGTGTCACTATGTTCACTGTGGTTAGGTTTAGGTTGCGTTAAGTTGTTTTAGGTTTGTCAGGTTGTCAAAAATCTATCCACCTACTTTTCCATTTAGTTTTTTGCTAGTATTTTGTCCGCCATTTTACAGTGATCGACCTTTACGAAGACTTTTGTAAAGTCTGTTAACCGCGTCTGCATTACGCCAGCCTTGAAGAGCAACCAAGACCAAGTTGCATTGTGGTTCAAGAGGAGGCAGTAGTGACCTGCTCTAAACCCACGATGTCTCCCGTTATTCCTTTGTTTTAAGTCCGTGTGGTTGTTTTAAATCCGTGTTGTTATTTTGAGTCCGTGTTGTGGTTGTTTTGAGTCCATGTGGTTGTTTTGAGTCCATGTGGTTGTTTTAAGTCCGTGTGGTTGTTTTGAGTCCATGTGGTTGTTTTGAGTCCGTGTGGTTGTTTTAAGTCCGTGTGGTTATTTTGAGTCCGTGTTGTGGTTGTTTTAAGTCCATGTGGTTGGCGATGTTGCCTCTTAGTTGTCCTCCAAGGATGTTCATGACCTGCGAGGTCAATGTTCATGACCTGCGAGGTCAATGTTCATGACCTGCGAGGTCAATGTTCATGACCTGCGAGGTCAATGTTGTCACTCGCTAGTTTAATTTTCAACTGTTTTACTTTCATGTTTGTGGAAGTGAACTAAAACATTACCACCACTACTACCACCACTACTACCACCACTACTACCACCACTACTACCACACTACCACCACTACTACCACCACTACTACCACCACTACTACCACACTACCACCACTACTACCACCACTACTACCACCACTACTACCACACTACCACCACTACTACCACCACTACTACCACACTACCACCACTACTACCACCACTACTACCACCACTACTACCACACTACCACCACTACCACCACTACTACCACACTACCACCACTATTACCACCACTACTACCACCACTACTACCACACTACCACCACTACTACCACCACTACTACCACCACTACTACCACACTACCACCACTACCACCACTACTACCACACTACCACCACTATTACCACCACTACTACCACCACTACTACCACACTACCACCACTACCACCACTACTACCACACTACCACCACTATTACCACCACTACTACCACCACTACTACCACTACTACTACCGCTACTAATACCACCACTACTACTACCGCTACTACCACCACTACTACCACAATAAAACCACCACTACCACACTACCACCACCACTACCAAAATTACGACTACACCAGCATCGCCACCACCAGCACCTCCTCCTCCTCCTCCTTCCTGTGAGGTGTTCCCACGGGTAACTTGACTCTGTCCAACATGTGGGCGCTCGTTCAAGTGTCACAGTGTCACAAACCCTCCCGGGTCAGGTCAGGTCAGGTCAAGTCACGTTATTAGTGGAGATTCACACCTTATGGAGCCACACCGTATGGGATGTCACACCCCGTGGTGTGGTCACCAGCAGGTGCACACTGTTGACTTAAGAGTAGCGAACTTAGTCCAAGCAGGAATACCTTCGATATACCTTTGATGAGCTTCAAGAGTCTACCTACTCTCTCAGCCTGGCTCTGGGCCAGGCTCCTCTGCTCGCCGGAAGTGTAAGATGATCTTAGTCGACTGGTGTAGGTCGCATCCTGGGGACAAAACTGACCTAATTTGCCCGAAATGCTGTGCATAACAAGGGACTTTCTATATAGTAGTATGTCACTGATGTCAGCTATGGTCAGTATACCTTGTACATGTACTTGTAGAAATAAAGATATTATTATTATTATTATAATTATTACCGAGATGTTTTGGTTGACGGAAGTTTGGAGGAAAGTCAGGTCACACAGAATCCGGCACTCAGGAGACGAATGTTGTCAACACGTTTCGCTCCTTCCTAGACCACAGTCGTGAGATCCATTTGTGACAGTGCAATGGACAGGTTGTGGCTTGCCAGTAGACCAGTTGTGACGTGACAGTGGTCGAGGATGGATCGAAACGTCGTTGTAAGGTTGCTCTCTAGGTGGGAGTAGCTGGTGGACTCTCCCAGCCAGGGTGTGGTTGGTGACTTTGTATTACCCCAGTGAATATCACTACGACAAGGGTCCACGGAATCACAGCAGTTGCACAACCCAGGTCAACATGAGTTCAGAACAGGTTGTTCCTGCCTTTCGCAACTGCTGGACAATTACGACATGGTCTTGGATGCTTTTGAAAATAGACAAAATGCAGATGCAGTATACAATGACTTTGCAAAAGCCTTTGATAAGTGCGACTTGTGGTAACTGCTCACAAAATGCGTACAAGAGGAATAGTTGGGAGGCTTGACAGATAGATACTTAACTTCCTCACAAAAAAAGAACCTAAAGAGTAATTAGTAAATGGAGTGAAAGGAGGAACTGTTACAGTGAAAAGTTCTGTCCCCCAAGACACTGTACTCACCTCACTTCTCTTCCTCATTCTCAGTTCTGACATAGACAAAGACATCAGTCTATATAGCTCTGTATTATACTTTGCAGACAATTCTAGAATCTTTTTGAAAATGGCATCCATAGAAGACACAGTGAATCTCCAAGCTGATATAAACCAAGTCTTCCAGTGGGTCACTGACGACAATATTATGTTCAATGAAGAAGAAAAAAATCAGTTATTACGCCTTGGAAAAATGGAGAAAATGAAAACCAAGATCAGGGTTTAAGACAAAGTCAAACCACTCAATAGAACGTAAAAGTCGTATGTGAGAGACCTGGGAGTGATACTATCAAATCTCACGTTCAAGGAGCACAAGAACTCCAGGAGGTGCGGTAAGGCTCTCAAAGCCAAGAAGAGTGAACCTAGTAGCGACCAGCGAAGAGGCAGGGCCAGGAACTGAGACTCGACTCCTGCAACCACATATAGGTGAGTACACATGCAGAGTGTAAGTCCTCCTCAATACGTTTCTGCTTGTGTTGTAAACAGGAGCGTTAAATTGACGAGGGTGAGCGTCAAATTGACGAGGGTGAGCGGAACAGTGTAAGACGCGAGTGTGATGGAATGTGACAACAAACATTTGAGCGGAGAGGCTTGCCCTTCCTTCCCTCTCTCCCTCACCCATGTTATTGCCCTTCCCTCCTCTCACTCTCTTACCATAATGTGCCTTTTCTCTCCCCTCCCTCCCTCCCTCCCTCACCATAGCGTTCTCTTTCTCTCCCCTCCTGACCGCACTGTGCCCTATCCGTCCTCTCTGTGGCTTATACTGTTTCCTCTCTTCGTTTCTCTCCTACTCGTTTCTTCTGAGTGCCTGAAGACCAGACTTCTCGACCATCTCCAGGTAGTCGTAGTCCAGGTGCTGCATTACTCAGAGACTGGCCCAACCCTAACTTTGAAATGATAATGAGCGAGGCTGAAGTGTTGTCTAATGGCCTCCAGCACTTGCTACACCCCTCTCCTCTCCTCCCGTGTACTGGTTGTGTTAAGACATGCCCTGGCTACCCTGCAGGATGGCAGCGCCCCGGCTGCTCCTTTATGCCTGGCCAGCCGTCTTCCTTCAAGCAGCGGCTGGGTTCCCAGGCTCCACAAAACAACGACAATACTGAGCGAGGGACGGGCCGTCCCCAGCTGCTGCCGGCCCACCCGTCCCGTACTCTGGGCCACCTGGTGGCTCTTCGGGCACCTGGGGGGCCTTGTAGCGCCTGGGGGCCAGTGGGGCAACCAGGGGGGGGGGGTCTTAAGGCGCCTCAAGCTATTTGCGGGAAGGGAACAGCCTAGGAGCTGGACCTCCCGGGGCACCCAGCATTCCTCTTAATTCACCAGTGCTACCTGAATGCACATGAGGGTCCTGTCCCCGGGACCACCCTAGTTAGCGGATAATCTACGTCTGTTTACTTGCTATTTACCTGTGACCTGTTTCGATAATTTTCCTATTCTCGTAACTGTGTTGGGTAAAGTCTAAGATAATGTGGAATGGAACTAGAATAGACAAGAATAGAACTTAATATTTCCAACTTTTTCTGTATAATAATTAATAACCCAAGATAGTCAAGTAGTGTAGCTTGACCAGCAGCAGCAACAGCCTGGTTGACCAGGCAAGCACCAGACGAGCCTGGTCTATGACCGGGCTCCGGGAGTAGAAAAACTCTTGGAACTCATGAAAGGTATATCAAAGGAGGGTTGTGAGGTTCTCTTCCCCAGGATGCGAACCACAACAGTCGACTTATTCCCCAAGTATGTATGTACTTGCCCAAAATGCTTTATAATCTATGAGCTTTTCACTTTACTTTAAATTTTTTTTATTTATGTTGAGACAACAAGCGTAAAGATTTTCACTCCGCCAGGATTTGAGTCCAGGTCTGTGTGTTGCTGCGTGTCATGAGGACACAAAGTGCCGGTCCGAGATATTTTTGTGTCCGGCTGAGGCATAGCAAGACATGATGGAGGGTAATGTCAACACCTGGAGCCACTTACTCTCACCTGGCACCAATCTGGCGTCTGTTCACAGATCACAGCGTTATTATAACATTTCCTGGATATACGAAAATAATCTTGTGCGTATAAGAGTTTTTTATTTGGTAATTTGCTAAGAAGTTTGTCACCAGACACTTTGCAGAAGCTTCATGTTGTCAGGGAAGGATGCTCTGAGAACACAGCTTCCTGCCTCTTGTTGCTTTAAGATGAGACCATTCACTGATGAAATTTATCTACTTGGGGGACGTTATAGTTGATGTGACTGTCACAACTGATGTGACTGTCACAACTGATGCGACTGTCACAACTGATGTGACTGTCACAACTGATGTGACTGTCACAACTGATGTGACTCACAACTGATGTGACTGTCACAACTGATGTGACTGTCACAACTGATGTGACTGTCACAACTGATGTGACTGTCACAACTGATGTGACTGTCACAACTGATGTGACTGTCATACCTGTCTTCAGTGACAACACACTTAAAGGTCACCCTAAATGACTTTCAAAATAGAATATACAATATAAATTACAAGTCCTAAATCATACATCTTGTCTTTCTAATTACGCTAAAAGTTAGTTGAAGTCACCAACGTTATGTTTATTGGAAGGAAAAAACGTGAAACACTACACTTGTGTTGATATATGTTGTTTGTGTAAACTGGTCAGTGTTGAATCGTCAATAAATCTGGAAGAAGTTACATGAAACTGTTTCATCTTATTTTACCCAGCAACATTGTGACCTTTTTTTAAATGACAACCTTGAAGACGACCTTATATGCAAATACATAATATAAAAATATGGAACTATGTCGTGCTTCAGACAGGTACTGTAACACACACACACACACACACACACACGCCCCGATGGCATGGTGGCTAGTGCTCTTGCTTCACGCACGGAGGGCCCGGGTTCAATTCCCAGCGGAGCCGAAACATTTCGAAGTGTTTCCTTACACACACACATACACACACACACACACATACATACAACAGGCCTAGTGTCTAATCGACATGTGCCTAGGACAAAATGGTAACTAACACACACATACACACACACACACACACACACACACACACATACACACAGTATCCATGGAATAGTTAAAGGAGTCGTTTCTGCAGGTCACCGTCCCCGCTACTTGGTCTCAGACCTCCTGGTTATTGGCCTGATCGATCAAGCTGTTAGTGCTCACTGCCTATATTCCAACGTAAGCACCACAACCCAGTGGATCAGGAAGTGTTTTGAGGAATCTTTTGGTAACCCCCTTATGCATGAAGACAGGGTGTTCAAGAGTCGTGGTGTTTTAACACTTATTGAGTTCTTTCTCAATACACTCATCGGTCCTCTGCTTTTCACTGGAGGTATCCCACATCGTCTGTCAATTCTCTTTTGTCCATAAGTAGTAATTTCGGTGTGCAGATTTGAGACCAGTCCCTTCAGTACATTCCAGGTGTAGCTTATCTCTCTCGCCTACGTTCTAAGGAGTACAGTTCTAGGGACTTCAAGCACTCCCAGTAATTTAAGTGCTTGATTGTGTTCATACGAGCTGTGAAGATTCTCTGTATATTTTCCAACTTAGAAATTTCACTTGCCTTGTAGGCCGTTAATAACAGTCAGGAGAATAACACAGCACAGGTAAGCCAGCAGGGGCTTAACCACGGGTACATGGCGCAGGTAAGCCAGCAGGAGCTTAACCACGAGTACATGGCGCGGGTAAGCCAGCAGGGGCTTAACCACGGGTACATGGCGCAGGTAAGCCAGCAAGGGCTTAACCACGGGTACATGGCGCAGGTAAGCCAGCAGGAGCTTAACCACGGGTACATGGCGCAGGTAAGCCAGCAGGAGCTTAACCACGAGTACATGGCGCGGGTAAGCCAGCAGGGGCTTAACCACGGGTACATGGCGCGGGTAAGCCAGTGGTTGCTTACTGATCCCCAGGGCGGACACACTAGTGGTTTACTGAGCGAGTCACCGCCTTACGCAGACCCACGTTAGGAAATACGTGTCTAGTATCATAACTCGTAGTGGTCTCCGGGATCACTATCCCATGCGGTCTGGTCCCAGACCAGGCCTCCTGTTTGCTGGCCTGATTGACTAATCTGTTGGTGACCGCTGCACGCAACCCAGAGTATGTACCACAAGAAGAAAGAAAAACCTAAGTAAATATCCAGATTTACAATAAAATTCTGATGCTTGTTTGTCTAGGCTAGATTAGGTTAGGTTAGGTTAGGTGTTATTAGGTAAGTTACGAAGGGTAAGGTCAGGTTAGATTAGGTTAGGTCAGGTTATGTCAGGTAAAGTTAGCTTAAGTTAGGATTGAACACGGGCCTTTTGATTGTGAGCTAAATGTTTCTTGTACTGGGTTAGAACTAGCTTAGGAGAGGTCAGTTTAAACTCATTTTGCCCACCAGTAAGCTGGTCAGTAACACCTCGGGTGGGTGAAGCCTCAAGACACTGCCTCCAGTACTTTAGCGTCATTAGAATGGCAAACAACTCAGTTTGCAGTGACGACGCCCAGTTGTTAATTCTTATGCCTAACTCAACAAAGTTCCAGTCGTTGTTAACTAGGAAGGTGGCAACAAGAGCAGATGCAGCCCTGCCAGTAGATTCCTGCTTAGATCCATCAATGTATATAACTTTTGATAAATTATTACTAACAATTAAGCGAGAAATTTTTTCTTGGTGGTTTAAAGAAAGATGTACTAGTAATGAGCTTCCTGGGAGGGACAAGAGCCTTTAGCCCCATAGAGCCTTTAGCCCCATAGAGCCTTTAGCCCCATAGAGGGGCTAAAGGCTCTTGTCTACATAAAACTTTATGTAGCGTAGAGTACTCTACCCAGAATACAAGAAAATGCTGTATGCCGCTTTCTTGTCACTTATGAGTCAGACGCACCACCCACACCCTCTCAGACGCTTACCATTAAAATAAAACAGACTTAATTAAGGTTGATAGCCTCTTCTGTTTAAATAAGGAGATTCTCTGCGTGTGTGTGTCCTACTGACCAGCTGTACTCTCTCACAACCACTTCCATACACTCTGTGAGGATTTCTCTTCGCAGACACTCGTAATTCAGTGGAATTGTTTACAAGAACGACCTTCAGCCACTAAAATGCTTTAAAAACGTAACGATAGATTTAATACCGAAAACGAGACACGACGGGCTTCTGCTGGCGGAGCTACAAACAGGTCGTTGTAGTGTGCTGAGAAACGCAGTGTAGAACTTAATAATATTTAGATAATACTGGAAGTATTTAGGGAATATCTGAATAGTATATGAATGGTATACAATACGATCAGATGAAGAATTAAACACATGTACAACATCTGGGTATTTTTATTTGTAAACGTTTCACCCTCCATACAGTGACTTTATCAATACAAAATCAGTTGGTAAAGAGCACCGTAGTCTTGAAGAGTACGGTGCTCTTCACCAGCTCCAAGACTCATTACCTCATCTTTTGCATATAGTTCTACAGTCTTCCCATCATGTCCTTGAATTTGTATTGATAAAGCCACTGGAGGGCGAAAGGTCTACAATAAAGATACCCAGATGTTGCACATGTGTCTAATTCTACATCTGGAAAGTATGCTGCTTGTGTGGACACTTGTTGTTGTAGCGATGACGTTGCTGGGTGGTAGTCACAACCCTCATGAGGTATTCAGCCTTGGGAGGTGCTGGAGCAAAGTTTGGGTCAACTTTCTCAGCGTGTCCTCAGCAGAGGTTCTGCATCTTGATGGGCGGTGCAGCAGAAAGACCACCTGCAGACTGCTGTCACCTGATACTCATACTTCTGCTTAGAATTCTTATTTTCTCTCTCTCTCTCTCTCTCTCTCTCTCTCTCTCTCTCTCTCTCTCTCTCTCTCTCTCTCTCTCTCTCTCTCTCTCTATCTATCTATCTATCTATCTCCGTCGACCAAACCTGAATCTAATTATTCCAGCAAAATTGGCAATTTTAAAACCAGTAGACTGAATAACAAAAAAGGCACAATACCGTGACTGGAACAATACACACACAACCCGCACGTAGAAGAGAGGAGGTTACCACGACGTTTCGGTCCGACTTGGACCATTTACGTCGTCGTAAGCTCCTCTCTTCTGCGTGCGGGTTGTGTGTGTACAGTAGACTGAAACCTGGAACCACCCTTGATGTACTTGGTTTTAAGACATTCTTTTTTAAAGACTCTACCTAATTAAACACAGGACAAACATGGAAACTGAATCACCAGAGTTCGTGAACGCAAGAGATGTGTCCACACATGTACCAGAGTTCGTGAACGCAAGAGATGTGTCCACACATGTACCAGAGTTCGTGAACGCAAGAGATGTGTCCACACATGTATCAGAGTTCGTGAACGCAAGAGATGTGTCCACACATGTACTTGAGGGATCAACACTTTTCGCAGTTCTTATAAACTTGGAAGTTGTGTCCACTGTACTTTACATAAAGCAAATCGTGTGTTTAGATTCTGAATCTTCGAGTCGATGACGATTACACTACAGCAGTAACAGCTTGGTTGATCAGGCCCTGATCCACCGGGCCGCGGGGGTGTTGATCCCCGGAATACCCTCCAGGTAGACTCTCCAGGTAAGGCCAATGTAAACCTGATGCTATAACTACCCTTCGCCCTGAAGACACTCGTCTCTGCAGCTGATATGTTCCTGCACCTGCCTCAGGTCAGGTGTCTGCATTTGTATATAACATGAGACTCTCGAGTGAAAGGGTCATCGCAAGATTAAGACTCGTGCCAGGACCCCGGTCTTGGCGCACATTATACGTACATATCCAGTGGAGGGTTCCTTCCTGGCGAACTTATAGTATCATCATCCCCACTGGACTCAGTCGCCCTGCCTGTTTTATGCGACGTATGGGTCTACCTACCTGGAGATCAACGCCCCCGCGGCCCGGGCCGCAGGGGCCCGGTAGTGGCTGTTACTGCTGTTCGTATGAACCACAGCCCGGCTGATCAGGCACTGACTTTAGTATCTGTCCAGCTCCCTCTAGAAGGCAGCCAGGGGTCTATTGGTAATTCCCCTTATGCATGGTGGGAGGCTGTTGAACAGTCTTGGGCCCCGGACATATATTGTGTTTTCTCTTAGTGTACCAATGGCGCCCCTACCTTTTATTGGGGGTATTTTGCACCGTCTGTCCAGTCTTTTACTTTCGTAGGGAGTGATTTCTGTGTGCAGTTTCGGGTACTGTGGTAACTGCCCATTCATATTTCTGTGTGTAAATAGGCTGCTGTTTTAGCTGGCAGCTGTAGGATCTGGGTTCATGAGTGCTAATACTTTGGTTCTGATATCTTGCTGTTGACGCCAGAGTATGGAGTCAAGCAGCTGTGTACGATATCAGATAGTGACTTCCACCTGGAAATTCTTTTTGTGAGAAAGACTTTTTCTACCAGATAGCTAGGCATGGGTAGGAAGCCAGTAGAGAGGAGCTGACTGTCAGTGAGAGTTGGAGAGAGTATAGACCAGAGAGGGCTCGTGAGCACGTGAGCGTGAGGGGCCCGTGAACACGTGAGCGTGAGGGGCCCGTGAACACGTGAGTGAGGGCACGTGTCGTAATTTACCTTCTTTGTTCAATAAATATCTGCAACTTTTAATCCCCTTTTCATTATTATATATTATCCCTGTGCTCATTTGTTACTTGTTATATATATATTATTATCACGTGTTAGTTCTCCCTTATATGCCCAAGAATTATCTAATTACAATACTAGGGAACTTGTGCAGTGTGTATGGTAGACACACCGGTTGTTGAGTATTAAGAAGGAACAACTGGTGAGCCGGGAGATGTAGTCCAACTACCAGGTATAAGAATATATACTTATCATGCTTTCGTATTTTGATTGAAGGTATTAGCAAAGTTTGAATAGTAGCATTTAAGAGCACCACAGAGTGAATCATGGCAACATTGTTGTGTAGTACATTTTGTTGGTTAGAAGTGGCTTGGCAGACAGTGCAGGAGTACACTTAAAGAGAACTTAGTAAGTGTTAAGGGATCACGACTTTTCAACACCCTCCCTTCATACATCAGAGGGATTACTCCCCCCCCCCCCCTAGCTGTCTTGAAGAGAGAACTCGAGAGATTCCTCGTAGCACTTGCTGATCAGCCCGGTTGTGGTGCATACGTTGGACTGAGAGCAGCGAGCATAGGTTGATCGATCAGGCCAGCAACCAGGAAGACTGGTCCTGGTCTAGGACCGGGCCTCGGGGATGGTAACCTCCGAGGGCGACTCAAAGTAGGGACTTCCAATGGGCAATATATCGAATGTCAACATACCACCTTCATTACGATTAAGTTCAACTCCTAATGGGATCACCCTCGTCAGGGTATTGCAAACACTATACTCTTACGAAGACAATGTTTCACAACACTATACCCTCACACTTAGACTGGAGACCCAGATAACTGTTCTCGTAGTGTGAGATGAATTTATGAACGTCTTCATGACAACAAAATCAATCATTAAAGAAATTCCCTTGTAGAAGAAAGAATCCACTTAGCTCTTTGTTAGTCTCGACCTCTTCACTCATAACATCCGATCGAAAACTATTGAGAAAGGGATCTACTTTTCTAGCAATGGCAACTTGAACCGCGGTGAGCAAGTGTTTCTGTCGCACACTGCTGCGCCATCATGCATGACCCAGGACCAAGGTTCCAACATTGCATGGTACATTACTGATTCTTCAGGGAATTCACACAAGCAGTGAACTGGTGAACACAAGCAGTGAACTGGTGAACACAAGCAGTGAGCTGGTGAACAAAAGCAGTGAGCTGGTGAACAAAAGCAGTGAGCTGAACACAAACAGTGAGCTGATGAAGACAAGCAGTGCGCTACATAAACGTTTTGAAATGTAAATAAGTGTTTCCTTGAGAGGAGACTTCATGACTGTGAATGATGTGAGGATGAGAGAGGTTGAAAACAAGGCGCGGCTTGTTGTTTTAAGAGAGAGAGAGAGGGAGGGAGAGAGAGAGAGAGAGAGGAAGGAGTGGCGAGAGGAAGCTCGCCAAAGACGGCACAGGTGTAATACATAGCAAGACTAACATGGCTGGGGTAAACACACACCAGGAGAGATTGTCCACGTTTATGGTAAAGATAACATTTTTTCCCAGTAACCTTATTAAGCAATCTCACACTCGCGTTGAATCTAAAATTTAGGCTGAAAGCTATGATTAAAAATGACATGAAAAGAGTAGTAGCAGGAGATCTTGCTAATTGATAAATATATATTATATCCAGTTCTACATGTAGTTCTTAAGTAAAAATTTGCATGTGCAGACATATCCTGGGTTTCTAATACTATCTTGAACACCGTTTGTACTTCTGTTGTCTGATACGACAGCTAAAGTTTTTCTTCTAACTCAGTTATCTCATGACATAGGTTGTCTCTCCTTCTTTGTGACATATTCATATTTTTAAGCAATTTCTTTTGCGTTCTCTTTTTACATCTGACCTTTTGTGCTCTTTCAGGGGTGTATATTTTACACATGCCTGATTGTCTATCAGGGCATGTCTGATTGTCTACCAGGGCATGTCTGATTGTCTACCAGGGCATGTATGATTGTCTGCCAGGGCATATCTGATTGTACTTGAAAACTAGTTCTGGAGTTTTCCAACCCTGGAGTTGTATGCCCGGGTGTCGTGTGTCCGGGGGTCGCATGCCCGGGTGTCATATGCCAGGGTGTCGTATGTCCGGGTGTCGTATGTCTGGGGGTCGTATGCCCGGGTGTCGTATGCCCGGGTGTCGTATGCCCGGGTGTCATATGACCGGGGGTCGTATGCCCGGGGTTCGTATGCCCAGGTGTCGTATGCCCGGGTGTCGTATGCCCGGGGGTCGTATGCCCGGGGGTCGCATGCCCGGGGGTCGCATGCCCAGGGGTCGTATGCCCGGGGGTCGTATGCCCGGAGGTGGTGAGTGGTACAATTTCTTACCCAAGTGAGTGGCGGAAGTGACGTGTGTTGGTGTGGGCGAGTACGTACAGGTGTGGGCCAGATGTGGGCGTGTGTGTGTGTGGGCGTGTGTGTGTGTGGGCGTGTGTGTGTGTGTGTGTGTGGGCGTGTGTGTGTGTGTGTGTCTTACACAAGGGTTTTACTTCAGCTTACTTTAAAGCTCTTTACTGTTATGAGACATACATATATGGAAGAGGATGAAGTTGGAGTCATCTGTGGGCCAGTGATTTTATTTCGTTGACGTCTTTATGCTGTACGAATATGTTCCAGACTCACTCTCTCTCTCTCTCTCTCTCTCTCTCTCTCTCTCTCTCTCTCTCTCTCTCTCTCTCTCTCTCTCTCTCTCTAACACACATTGTGTAGATAGAGAAATTATATCCTAGGTCGAGGCATGGTTGACTGGCACTGGATAGTGATTGAGTCTGCCAATTAGAGGTCGGACTCACTGCAAGTGGTCTGCCTCAGAGGTCGGACCCACTGCAAGTGGTCTGCCTCAGAGGTCGGACCCACTGCAAGTGGTCTGCCTCAGAGGTCGGACCCGCTGCAAGTGGTCTGCCTCAGAGGTCGGACCCGCTGCAAGTGGTCTGCCTCAGAGGTCGGACCCGCTGCAAGTGGTCTGCCTCAGAGGTCGGACCTGCCTACGGTATATAAGTCACTTCTTCGCACATATGCTGTATTCTTTTCAAGATTGATGGACTGACAACATCGACTCAAGGCTGAGGGACTGATTACCTCAAACTCCTCCTGTTCTTCACGATTCTCCTTTGTATGGACTGATGAAGCCACTGTGTGGCGAAACGTTTCCTCAATAAAGATACCCAAGTGTTGCATATGTGTCTAATTTATCAACCTGTCGGTTCTCTGAACCATTCATCTACTATTGCTATTATTACTACTACTAATACTGGTACTACTACTACTATTACTACTACTACTACTACTACTACTACCTGGAGTCTACCTGGAGGGCATTCCAGGGATCAACGTCCCCGCGGCCCGGTCTATGACCAGGCCTCCCGGTGGATCAGGGCCTGATCAACGAGGCTGTTACTGCTGGCTGCACGTAGTCCAACGTACGAACCACAGCCCGGCTGATCTGGCACTGACTTTAGGTATCTGTCCAGCTCCCTCTTGAAGACAACCAGAGGTCTACTGGTAATGCTCCTTATGGTTGGTGGGAGGCTGTTGAACAGTCTTGGGCCCCGGACACTTATTGTGTTTTCTCTTAGTGTACCAGTGGCGCCCCTACTTTTCACTGGGGGTACGTTGCACCGTCTGCCAAGTCTTTTGCTTTCGTATGGAGTGATTTATGTGTGCAAATTAGGGACCAGTCCCTCCAGAATCTTCCAGGTGTAGATTATGATATCTCTCTCTCGCCTGCTCTCCAGTGAATATAAGTTTAGTGCTTCCAGGCGTTCCCAGTAGTTAAGGTGTTTGATGGAACTTATACGTGCAATAAATGTTCTCTGTACATTCTCTAGATCTGCAATTTCACCTGCCTTGAATGGGGATGTTAATGTACAGCAGTATTCTAGCCTAGAGAGAACAAGTGATTTAAAAAGGATCATCATTGGCTTGGCATCTCTTGTTCTGAATGTTCTCATTATCCATCCTATCACTTTCCTCGCAGATGTGATAGTGGCATTGTTGTGGTCCTTGAAGGTGAGGTCTTCGGACATTACCATACCCAGGTCCTTCACATTACTTTTCCGCTTTATTGTGTGATGGGAGTTTGTAATATACTCAGTCCTAGCTATTATTTCCTCCAGTTTTCCATAACGGAGTAGTTGGAATTTGTCTTCATTGAACATCATATTGTTCTCTGTTGCCCATTGGAAAACTTGGTTTATATCTTCTTGGAGATTTGCCGTGTCCTCAATGGATGACACTCATGCAGATCCTAGTATCATCTGCAAAGGATGATACAGTGCTGTGATAGGTGCGAGTACTGTGCCTTGTGGGACAGAGCTCTTCACTATGGCAGCATCCGATTTAACTCTGTTTACCACTACTCTTTGTGTTAGATTGGTTAGGAAGTTGAAGATCCATCTGCCTACTTTGCCAGTTATCCCTTTAGCACGCATTTTGTGTGCTCTTACACCATTATCGCTCTTGTCAAAGGCTTTTGCAAAATCTGTGTATACTACATCTGCATTCTGTTTGTTTTCCACAGCATCTAAGACCATATCATAGTGGTCTAGCAGTTGCGAGAGGCAGGAGCGACCTGCTCTGAAACCATGTTGTCCTGGGTTGTGCAATTTTTGGGAGTCCAGGTGGTTTGCTATCCTGCTTCTTAGAACTCTTTCAAAGATTTTTATGATATGGGACGTTAAAGTTATTGGTCTATAGTTCTTAGCTACTGCTTTGCTGCCACGTTTGTGGAGTGGGGCTATATACGTTGTTTTTAGTGACTGTGGAATCTTGCCTGTGTTTTAGCTCCTCCATAGCATACTTAGGGCCCGTGAGAGGGGTTTCTTGCAGTTCTTAATGAACACAGAGTTCCACGAGTCTGGGCCTGGGGCTGAGTGCATGGGCATGTCGTCGATGGCTTTCTCAAAGTCTAGAGGAGTTAGGGTTATGTCAGAAATTTGGCATACATTGGCAGGGTTTTGAGGCTCATTCATGAACAAATTGTTTGGATTGTCTATCTTTAGACGGATTAGTGGTTCGCTGAACACAGAGTCATATTGAAATTTCAGTATCTCACTCATTTCTTGTTGTCATCTGTGTAAGATCCGTCTTGTCTGAGCAGGGGCCCTATACTAGAAGTGGTTTTTGCCTTGTTTTTGGCCTTTGAAAAGACATATTTCGAATTTCTTTCAATTTCACTAATCGCTTTTAGCTCCTATTGACTCTTCTGGATACTGTATAATAATAATAATAATAATAATTAATAATAATAATAATAATAATAATACCACCAATACTACTATCACTATTACTACTACTACTAAAAAGAAGCCGGGGAGATTTGTTTACACTTATCCGCATCAAAAATAATGAGTCATTACAAAGGAACACAATGCCTATGAGGTGGGAAAAATCTACCCACATTGAACTTAGAGAGTAGACGAGCACCATAAGATGCCACTAATGGCGCTCTTAAAACTCTATCAGGACGCATATTGAGCGTGGAGGTTCCCAGACCTGTCCGTCCTTTTATCCTCCCCTGCGATCATTGTGTGGGTAGGTTGAGCAGGTGACCTCAAGTGGGTTGGTTATCCCAGCCCACCATCCTGGCAGCCTCAACCCCACCTTTATCCCGGTCCAGTCCTTCCAGCTCAACACAACTGAATCTAATAAACTCGTTTTTTTTCTCTCTCTCTCTCTTTCTCTCTCTCTTATGTCATTTCTTCTTCTTCTTCTTCTTCTTCTTCTTCTTCTTCTTCTTCTTCTTCTTCTTCTTCTTCTTCTTCTTCTTCTTCTTCTTCTTCTTCTTCTTCTTCTTCTTCTTCTTCTTCTTCTTCTTCTTCTTCTTCTTCTTCTTCTTCTTCTTCTTCTTCTTCTTGTTATTATATTAACACATCATCATTCACTCCATCACTGTCTTGCTAGACGCGTGCCGACACTACAGATAAAAAACTGCAACATTAACACCCCTCCTCCAGAGTGCCGGCACTGTACTTCCTCCTCCAGGACTCAAGTCCGGTCTGCCGGTTTCCCTGAATCGACGCTTGCAAGCGTCAGCGTCCCTCGAAACAAATCTGCTAAGATTTCTTACTCATTTCTGCATCTTTGCAAGCTCCTGATGATGTGTTGATTGCAACACGAAAGGCCTAGAGCTATTATTCAACTCCCTTATATCTTATATCGCTTGTTCGCGATTCTTGCATAAAATATTACTGTATATTGTATTAAAAATGTATAATGTTTCAAAACAATGTATTAGGTAATACAATAAACATTTTCCTTCACACAATTTAATAAATAATTTGGACGAAGATTTGCTGGCATTCAACTAATTCTGAAATGTATTAATTGGAAATTAGACTAATGTTAAAACCATTTGAAACATGAGGCAGGTGGTGAGGACATTGAAATAGGCTTCATTTAGACGTTTGTTTTCAAATTACCAGCACGACGAGCCGTCGAATTCAAAAACAAAGACATCAGTTGTGTTTTAGTTGATACTGTCCCTTGGTATCCCTCTATGACCCAGCTGGCGTATCCGGCATTGGACGGATCCAGATGTTGTATCCGGCACCGTTCTTGTCCAGCTGTATCCGGCGCTGCATGGATTCAGAGGACGTGTTTGACACCATCCTTTCCTGGAAGTTTCATGTACATATTGCTGAAGGATTTCTTCAGGGGTCAGACCCCTGACTCCCGGTCCCAGACCAGACATTCTGATGAATCAAGGCCTAGTCAACCAGACTGCTACTTCTGGCCGCATGCAGTCCAGCGTACGAACCACAGCACGGCTGATCAGGAACTCACTTCAGGAATTTATGCAGTTCCCTCATGAAGACAGCCAGGGGTCTATTGGTAATCCTCCTTATATGTGATGGGAGGCTGTTGAAAAGTCTTGAGGCCCTTACATTTATTGTGTATGAGGCTCAAAGCTCTGTGCTCTCGTAGCATCCCTGTCTTCCAGTGGGATATGTCGCACCGTCCGTGACCTCTTGTTTGCGTGGGGTGGGATTTCTGTCTGCAGAATTGGGATTCACAGTCACTCATTCAATAACTGTTTTGCCAGAAGAGCGCCGACATCATAACAACATCCTCACCTATCCTTCAGAATTCAGGCATTGTTCTTCATACCTCCAGGACTTAGGTCTGGCTAATCAGTTTCCCCATGAATACTTTCATAAATATTACTTTGATCTCGCTCCAACAAAACACGTTTCTGCATTCTAGTCTAACAAGCTCACGCACGACTGCTGAGTGCTAGAGCAGCTAACACTAAACCTTTTTCCACACCTTCCCTTCATTCCATCCTGGGACGACCCCTACTTCTTTCCACCTCTGGTTTATGCACCCTCTTGGTCATCCTGGTCCATCCTTTATAGATGACCAAACCACCTCAACAACCTCTCAAGCACCCACTAAATTATACGCTCCATAACCCTACACTGGTATCCAGGTATTTATCTACCATCTAAATTCTGCGCTCCGAATTCCCTTCCTAATATTCACACGTTACATTGTTCTTAAACACCGTATATTATGTGGTTTACTTCGACTTCTACAGACACATCCGCTCCTTAATGTCTAAACACATTCGCTCACTCTGTGCTCCATCCAATCTGATATCCAATTTTCATTGCCTAGACAGACTCTCTCAAAACTTCTGTGCCATATGTGAAGAGCAACTGTGACAAGTCCCAGCTTCATTAAAGATGCACCTCTCCCCAATACTCCTTGTACAACCCCAACTATAAAGATATTAAACAACCAGGATGACATCACATACCCCAGGCCATCTTATACTGGAAAATAATCCCCTTCTGTCCTACATACCTTAACCTGAGTCTCATCTTCATTAAAACTCTTTACTTCTTTTAGTAATCTATCAGCTGTTTCATACACTTGCAACATCTGCCACATTACTTTCCCTATCTAGCCTACCATATGCCTTTCATAAATCCTTATATGCAACAAAGAGTTCTTTACCCATATCTAAGTGTTGTTGACTTAAATGCTTCCATGTAAACACTTGGTCTGCACATCCCCTACCCATCCTAAATCCTTCTTAGTTTCTCTGCAATCTACTGTCATACCACTGACTCTTCAAATAATAATTCTGGCATACATTTTACCCACAACACTCAACAGGTTCATTTCTCCAATAATTCTCACACTTTTTGTGCCCCTGTTTCCCACATAAAGGAACCAAGCACACTCTAAACCCTCCCTTCTTGCGTGTATATATTGAACAGATACACCAGTCCATTTAAAACTATATTCCCTCATGCTTTTAGCATCTCATTCTTAATCCCATCTGTGCCAGCTGTTTTACCATCTTTCATTCTACCCACTGCCTCACGCACTGCCTCCCCACCCACTGCTTCACCCACTGCTGGCTGGTTTACTCCTCAGGCTGGTTTACTCCTCAGGCTGGTTTACTCCTCAGGCTGGTTTACTCCTCAGTCTTCCTCACTTTATTAATGTCTTTCCAAAACTGATGATTATGATTATTAGACTAATTTCCTCATAAAAACTCATCCTTCACCACTCGTTTAACCTATACCTTTACCTCTGATGAATTTCGAGAGTTTTTCTACTCCCAGAGTTCGGCCAGGCTCGTCTAGTTATAATACTTTATAATAATAATAATACTTTATTGAGACATGGTACAATGATACATGGTTGGGTAGACAAGATACATAGGTATTAATGAGATGTACATGACAAAAGCCCCTAATATGCTGTGCATTGCCTGGTCAACCAGGCTGTTGCTGCTGGGCGGCCTGCTGCCCCACATTACCATCAGCCTGGTTGATCTGGCACCTGGTGGAGACAAGGTTTCCTCTTGAAGGTTTTTGCACTTTTTCCAGCAGTGTTTTTGATATCGTCTGGTAAGATGCTGGGTAGTCTGGAGACACGGATGTTGATATAATATTCTCTTATTGTTTCAACGGCGTCCCTGTTTTTCACTGAGTTTATTTTGCACTGCCATGTATCTCACTCCGGTATATTTTTGTGGCAGTTTGCAGATTTGCCATTGTAGTACTTTCCACGTGTATATTATAATGTATCTCTGTCCAGTCCTGTGAGTCACGACCTGGAGGCATTCCCAGTAATTTAAATTCTTTATTGGCTCTGTTCTGGCCATAAATGATTCCTTTATCTGTTCCAGCTATGATAACTCTCCTGCTGCTATGACCGGGGCTGTTAACACTGAACAATATTCTAACTGAGAGATCACAAGTGATTTGAAAAGTGTCACCACTGGCACTATTTTCCTTGTCAGGAAAGTCATCACTGTCCAGGCAGTCGTCTTCCTGACTCTCCTCACATTTGACTTTAAAAATCAACGTAATTACAAATAATAAAACATCTGCAGTGCTTCTCTGTTCTTATGTTGACATGAGAGGTCAAGCAGCAACACTGAAACTGTTTTTAAAGTTACCTGGGATAGCTTTAAAAAATAGGTGAGAGAAATATTTGAACAAGAATAGTTGTAGTGGCCTGCCTAGCATGGGCCAGTAGGCCTACTGGTTTCCTCTGTTCTTATGTTCTTACGATTTTATGAGGTGTCTGGCAGAGAACCAGGTGGTGCAAGGCTGGCTTGCCCAGGCGGCCCATCAGTCACCACCTGGCAGCTATATCGACCTGGGGCCAGCGATGGCAGGTTACCTTTGCGCCTGAGAAAACATAAATGATGATGGTCTCTAGACAAGGCATGATGAATGGATGAGTCTCAGTGCTCGCTGATGAAGTTGATAACCCGGGGGTGAAATATAACTCTGTCGTGACTATGAAGAATTATGTGAGGGAATCTTGCAAAGAGGGCAACCATGTTGCATACCACACTGCGGCACATCCAGTGCTGGCCCTGGACCGCACTCCCCTCAAGGAAGGTTCCTTGGTGCTGGTGAGGGGCTCTTGATCCAGGGAATTGAATTTGTGCTCCAGTTCCTTAAATTAAGCGTAAATGCCTTCCATACCCCCCACCCACAGGCGCTGTATAATCCCTACGGGTTTAGCGATCCCCATAATAATAATAATAATAATAATAATAATAATAATAATCTTTATTTACTACAAGTACATGTACATGGTATACAGTCCTAGCTGACATCAATGACATACTACTATATAGAAAGTCCCTTGTTATGCTGAGCATTTCATGCAGATTAGGTCAGTGTCCCAGGATGCGACCCACACCAGTCGACTAACACCCAGGTACCCATTTTACTGATGGGGAACATAGACAACAGGTGTAAAGAAACACGCCCAATGTTTCTGCCCTGGCTGGGAATCGAACCCAGGCCCTCGCCGTGTGAAGCGAGAGCTTTAGCCACCAGACTACCAGAATAATAGTCTGCACCACAGAGTGCAGGACTCTATGAGGTACAAGTCCACTCTCAGCTGTTATATGCACCACTTTCTTGGACTGTAGCTCTGTGTCTTCTGTACTGCTGTTTATTGTACACCCTCAACTCATCGGTTAGGTTAGGTAAGGTTTGTCAGGAAACAGGACAAGTGTTTCCTGAGCCGGAAACACACATTACAGTATTATCAGATACCTAATCATCCGTCCATTACAATATGTTTGTACTGTCAACAAATTTCAAATATATTGCCATTAACACTTTGATATTCCTCTGATAGATTTGAAAGTTTTTTTTTTTTACTGCAGCCCGGTCCTGGGCCAGGCTTGTCTGGTGCTTGTCTGGTCAACCAGGCTGTTGCTGCTGGCCCACATAACCATCACAGCTTGACTGATCTGGCAGTGGACAAGGGTATCTGTCAAGTGTCCTCTTTAAGACTTCTGTACTTGTTCCAGTAATGTTTTTGACGTGTTCAACTCAGATGTTAGGTAGTCTGGGCCCACTCAGGTTTACTCCCAGCTCCCCTTATGTCCCACAATGCTCCACAACTGGCAAACTAACGAACCAAGTAGGACAGTAAAAACAACACAGGTGTGGTGTGCAAAAAAACATCCTTATTATTAATATATATAATATATATAATATATATAATATAATATAAAATATATAAGACCATTTTATGAGAAGACACACACCCCACTCACACGACACATGGACACACCTGGCTGTTCAACACAACACCCCACTCACACGACACATGGACACACCTGGCGGTTCAACACAACACCCCACTCACACGACACATGGACACACCTGGCGGTTCAACACAACACCCCACTCACACGACACATGGACACACCTGGCGGTTCAACACAACACCCCACTCACACGACACATGTACACACCTGGCGGTTCAACACAACACCCCACTCACACGACACATGGACACACCTGGTGGATCACATTAGATTAGTCCTTTTCGGTAAAGTTGCAACACTGAATAACGTGTCAGTATCTGAGCACTGTCCTGTTCAGGAGCTTCATAAGTGACCATGTTTTCTATTTTTTTTCCTAATTCTGTGGAATTAGTGGCAGTGTTATGTTCTCCATCCTCCTTTCTTTAAGTGGAGTGTTAATTTATATTGGTTTATATTTTGCTAATTTCTTATTCATCTTCATTGCATGAACCTCCTGTGGTAGACACAAGCATTGCTTAGTTTAGCATTGCAACAGGCATCTCTGTGTTCGTTGATATGAGTGCTTTCCTTAAGACACCTGCTGTCCCTGTTCACCTAACAGTAAGTAGGTACCTGGGTGTTAGTCAACTGGTGTGAGTCGCATCCTTTTGACAAAATTAACCTAAGTTGCCCGAAATGCTCTGCATAACCAGGGGCTTTCTATATAGTGTGTCAGTGATGTCAGCTATGGTCTGTATAAGCTGTATCATGTACTTGTAGAACTAAAGATTATTATTATTATTATTATTATTATTATTATTATTATTATTATTATTATTATTATTATTATAGCAATGGTTAGAGTCCTAGCAATTTCCTCTTATTATAACTTCTTGCGGAGGTTGTAATAAGGTGTACATGGGAGAAACTACTAGGAATCTAACCAGTCGTATGAGTGAAGACAAAAACACCTGCTGAATTGTTAAACTGAACAATGTCTGTGTGTCCGCCACAGGAACTCCCACTATCATTTGATGGGATTTTCTGATGCAAAGCTGGTCATTGAAGGTGATCAATATCAAAGCTGGTCATTGAAGGTGATCAATATCAAAGCTGGTCATTGAAGAAGGTGATCAATATCAAAGCTGGTCATTGAAGAAGGTGATCAATATCAAAGAAATTGTTACGAAGCTGTTCATCGCTATAACCAATTAAATTAATCATTCATGTTTGTGGCTTTCTTTGTCAATAACAATATTTGACTACATGTAAACTAAACATTGTATACTAGGCAAAGAAATAAACTTTTGAAGGTCGGGTCAACAAGGGAATCTGTCGTGGACGATACACCACTCAGTACACTGATAATACCATTACCACTACTGCCACTCCTCAGTATGATATTACACCTCTAGTATTACCCAACTTGGGTCAGTAGACTTACGTCAGTGCTCCTTTATATTTGTCTGACTCTTGTGTTTACTCTTGACTCTGCTGATAAAATGCTGCCACCAGGTACATTCTGTCAGGAGTGGTATCAGTGGTTTTACTGTAATGTACACTACCAGTGTTATCAAGATCCTATACACAGGAGTGGTATCAGTGGTCTTACAGTTATGTTAAGTAAAAGGACACAAATGCAACTAATGTGACATTTTATTGTGGCAACGTTTCGCTCTCCAGGAGCTTTGTCAAGCCGTTGCATTTGTGTCCTTTTACTTAACATATTGTCGGAAATTCTACCAATATTAATACATTCTGTCTTACAGTTATGTACACTACCAGTGTTATCAAGGTCCCATACTAGTTCCACTTCATGGAGAATGGGAGACAAATTATTATACAACACATTGGGCAACCAAGTTGAGGTGTGGGTCAGGTGGTGGTGGTGTGGGTCAGGTGGTGGTGGTGAGGGTCAGGTGGTGGTGATAAGGGTCAGGTGGTACAGGTGTAATGAGTAATGTGAGACGATTAAGGAAGGGAATGACTGGGGGAAGGATCACCTTACACCCAGCTGCTGGCCTCCACCATGATGCCCAGGACACCCAGCTGCTGGCCTCCACCATGATGCCCAGGACACCCAGCTGCTGGCCTCCACCATGATGCCCAGGACACCCAGCTGCTAGCCTCCACATGATCCCAGGACACCCAGCTGCTGGCCTCCACATGATCCCAGGACACCCAGCTGCTGGCCTCCACCATGATGCCCAGGACACCCAGCTGCTGGCCTCCACCATGATGCCCAGGACACCCAGCTGCTGGCCTCCACCATGATGCCCAGGACACCCAGCTGCTGGCCTCCACCATGATGCCCAGGACACCCAGCTGCTGGCTTCCACAATGATCCACAGGACACCCAGCTGCTGGCCTCCACCATGATGCCCAGGACACCCAGCTGCTGGCCTCCACCATGATGCCCAGGACACCCAGCTGCTGGCCTCCACCATGATCCACAGGACACCCAGCTGCTGGCCTTCACCATGATGCCCAGGACACCTAGCTGCTGGCCTCCACCATGATCCCCAGGACACCCAGCTGCTGGCCTCCACCATGATGCCCAGGACACCTAGCTGCTGGCCTCCACCATGATCCCCAGGACACCCAGCTGCTGGCCTCCACCATGATGCCCAGGACACCCAGCTGCTGGCCTCCACCATGATGCCCAATACACCCAGCTGCTGGCCTCCACCATGATGCCCAACACACCCAGCTGCTAGCCTCCACCATGATCCCCAGGACACCCAGCTGCTGGCCTCCACCATGATGCCCAGGACACCCAGTTGCTGGCCTCCACCATGATGCTATCTTCAAATCTCATTGTCTTCTAGGCTGAAACCACTGTACTAGACACTCCATTCAAAGCAGTGAAATTCAAGGATCATAAGCGTGGCTCACATGATACCGATTCAACATGTGAGAAGCATCTGATTTACATATTCAGGACATTAGACGAAACGTCGTCGCCACTCTTGGCAGCTGATTCAGGACTGAAGAAGCCACTCGTGGCATCTGATTCAGGACTGAAGAAGCCACTCGTGGCATCTGATTCAGGACTGAAGAAGCCACTCTTGGCAGCTGATTCAGGACTGAAGAAGCCACTCTTGGCAGCTGATTCAGGACTGAAGAAGCCACTCTTGGCAGCTGATTCAGGACTGAAGAAGCCACTCTGGCAGCTGATTCAGGACTGAAGAAGCCACTCTTGGCAGCTGATTCAGGACTGAAGAAGCCACTCTTGGCAGCTGATTCAGGACTGAAGAAGCCACTTTTGGCAGCTGATTCAGGACTGAAGAAGCCACTCTTGGCAGCTGATTCAGGACTGAAGAAGCCACTCTTGGCAGCTGATTCAGGACTGAAGAAGCCACTCTGGCAGCTGATTCAGGACTGAAGAAGCCACTCTTGGCAGCTGATTCAGGACTGAAGAAGCCACTCTTGGCAGCTGATTCAGGACTGAAGAAGCCACTCTTGGCAGCTGATTCAGGACTGAAGAAGCCACTCTTGGCAGCTGATTCAGGACTGAAGAAGCCACTCTTGGCAGCTGATTCAGGACTGAAGAAGCCACTCTTGGCAGCTGATTCAGGACTGAAGAAGCCACTCTTGGCAGCTGATTCAGGACTGAAGAAGCCACTCGTGGCAGCTGAATCAGGACTGAAGAAGCCACTCGTGGCTTCTGATTCAGGACTGAAGAAGCCACTCGTGGCATCTGAATCAGGACTGAAGAAGCCACTCGTGGCTTCTGAATCAGGACTGAAGAAGCCACTCGTGGCTTCTGATTCAGGACTGAAGAAGCCACTCGTGGCTTCTGAATCAGGACTGAAGAAGCCACTCGTGGCTTCTGAATCAGGACTGAAGAAGCCACTGTGCACTGATTCAGATGAAGAAGCCACTCGTGGCTTCTGAATCAGATTGAAGAAGCCACTCGTGGCTTCTGAATCAGGACTGAAGAAGCCACTCGTGGCTTCTGAATCAGGACTGAAGAAGCCACTCGTGGCTCTGAATCAGGACTGAAGAAGCCACTGTGGCTCTGAATCAGATGAAGAAGCCACTCGTGGCTTCTGAATCAAGACTGAAGAAGCCACTCGTGGCTTCTGAATCAGGACTGAAGAAGCCACTCGTGGCTCTGAATCAGGACTGAAGAAGCCACTCGTGGCATCTGAATCAGGACTGAAGAAGCCACTCGTGGCTTCTGAATCAGGACTGAAGAAGCCACTCGTGGCTTCTGAATCAGGACTGAAGAAGCCACTCGTGGCTTCTGAATCAGGACTGAAGAAGCCACTCGTGGCAGCTGATTCAGGACTGAAGAAGCCACTCGTGGCTTCTGAATCAAGATTGAAGAAGCCACTCGTGGCTTCTGAATCAGGACTGAAGAAGCCACTCGTGGCTTCTGAATCAGGACTGAAGAAGCCACTCGTGGCATCTGAATCAGGACTGAAGAAGCCACTCGTGGCTTCTGAATCAGGACTGAAGAAGCCACTCGTGGCATCTGAATCAGGACTGAAGAAGCCACTCGTGGCTTCTGAATCAGGACTGAAGAAGCCACTCGTGGCATCTGAATCAGGACTGAAGAAGCCACTCGTGGCAGCTGATTCAGGACTGAAGAAGCCACTCGTGGCTTCTGAATCAAGATTGAAGAAGCCACTCGTGGCTTCTGAATCAGGACTGAAGAAGCCACTCGTGGCTTCTGAATCAGGACTGAAGAAGCCACTCGTGGCATCTGAATCAGGACTGAAGAAGCCACTCGTGGCTTCTGAATCAGGACTGAAGAAGCCACTCGTGGCATCTGAATCAGGACTGAAGAAGCCACTCGTGGCTTCTGAATCAGGACTGAAGAAGCCACTCGTGGTATCTGAATCAGGACTGAAGAAGCCACTCGTGGCTTCTGATTCAGGACTGAAGAAGCCACTCGTGGCTTCTGAATCAGGACTGAAGAAGCCACTCGTGGCATCTGATTCAGGACTGAAGGAGCCACTCGTGGCATCTGATTCAGGACTGAAGGAGTCACTCGTGGCATCTGATTCAGGACTGAAGGAGCCACTCGTGGCTTCTGAATCAGGACTGAAGAAGCCACTCGTGGCATCTGATTCAGGACTGAAGGAGCCACTCGTGGCATCTGATTCAGGACTGAAGGAGCCACTCGTGGCATCTGATTCAGGACTGAAGAAGCCACTCGTGACATCTGATTCAGGACTGAAGAAGCCACTCGTGGCATCTGATTCAGGACTGAAGGAGCCACTCGTGGCATCTGATTCAGGACTGAAGGAGCCACTCGTGGCATCTGATTCAGGACTGAAGGAGCCACTCGTGGCTTCTGATTCAGGACTGAAGGAGCCACTCGTGGCTTCTGATTCAGGACTGAAGGAGCCACTCGTGGCTTCTGATTCAGGACTGAAGGAGCCACTCGTGGCATCTGATTCAGGACTGAAGGAGCCACTCGTGGCATCTGATTCAGGACTGAAGAAGCCACTCGTGGCATCTGATTCAGGACTGAAGAAGCCACTCGTGGCATCTGATTCAGGACTGAAGGCGCCACTCGTGGCATCTGATTCAGGACTGAAGGAGCCACTCGTGGCATCTGATTCAGGACTGAAGAAGCCACTCTTGGCATCTGATTCAGGACTGAAGAAGCCACTCGTGGCATCTGATTCAGGACTGAAGAAGCCACTCGTGGCATCTGATTCAGGACTGAAGGAGCCACTCGTGGCATCTGATTCAGGACTGAAGGAGCCACTCCTGGCATCTGATTCAGGACTGAAGGAGCCACTCGTGGCTTCTGATTCAGGACTGAAGGAGCCACTCGTGGCATCTGATTCAGGACTGAAGGAGCCACTCGTGGCATCTGATTCAGGACTGAAGGAGCCACTCGTGGCGACAACCTTCCCTCTGATAAATGTTCTGAACTGTTAGTAAGTGTGCAGCGCTGTATGACCCTAGTGGGTTTAGCGCTTGGTTTTGATTATAATAATGTACATAAGAGTCGTCCTCCACATGGTATACTTCTGTTCAGACTCTTTAAGACTGAAGGAATGTATCTGTGTGTATATATATATTATATTATCTCTCGGTCCACAGCAGGATTCGAACCTACATACTGCAGCGAAGTACGTAGTACTTACGCCTCTTGGCTACATCTGGGATCTGGCCGCGAGGTGTTAAGTACTACGTATTTTGAGGGTCATTCAGCGCTAGACGTAATGAAGGCTCGATCCTCCGTCTGATGAACGCGAGACAGACACGCTTACTATTTGTACTCACCTAGATGCCATCTGTGTATATACACTGAATTTACTGGTGGTGTAAATTGGCCAGGAGCTGAGACTCGACCTCTCTATCTATATATAGGTGAGTTCATGTGACAAGCAGCCTTCATAACTCGTGTAGTCGACAGGCTTCAAACCTAAAAAAATTATCCATGTGGCTATACCTAGATTATTATATTCATGAGAATGCGCTAAACCCGCTAGGGCCATAAAGCGCCTCGGGGAATGGGAAGCTATCACGTTTGATCCGAGGAATAGATGACAGCCTCAGTTCCTTTGATCAAGTGTTCACCAGCAACAACGTTCTGCACTACCCATATAATAATAATAATAATAATAATAATAATAATAATAACAATATTATTAATATTTTACCCAGAGGTCTGTAATCAATACCATTTTGATATTCACCCAGACCGAGGTCTGTCAGTTCTGCCTAGACGTCAATAATTCTCCTCCCATCCCCACGACGTCTGTCAATATCCTCCCTGTCTTGACTGTAGGTGTCAACAAAGCTCCTGAGACCACCAGGACTTACATCTCGGTCAAGTCAGGCAAGAAGCGGGAATCTCAGCTTGGGAAAACAAGGCTTGAGAGCCAGCTGGAGTACAGTACGCACTCTGCTGCTGCTGACTCACCATTGATAAATCCTTACCCAGGTCTCTTACTCACCGCGGCTTAGTACTCAACACGGGAAGCAGGATAATGTGAAGCCGAGAGAGGAGGGGGGGGAGGGAGAGAGAGAGAGAGAGAGAGAGAGAGAGAGAGAGAGAGAGAGAGGAGAGAGAGAGAGAGAGAGAGAGAGAGAGAGGGAGATCAGCAGTGAGATCATAGAACAGAGAGTGACGCAGGCTCAGTGCCTCAACAGTCAGTGCTGGCCTCTTGTCAAAATTAAGGCAGCGCATACCTTTCTTCATTATGCAAACAGATGACCAGCGGTTAGTGCTCCACTGTATCGATCGATCAAGGAATTATAGCAGACAACAACCCTATCTTCGGTCAAACTTAGATGTATTTACTACCATGATAATAGTAAGTTTTAAGTCTGCAACTGGAGGTGTAAGGTGCCAGATCAACCAGGCTGTGATGGTGGTGGCAGAGGGCCATCAGCAGCAACAACCTGGTTAACCAGGCTAACACCAGACGAGCCTGCCCCATGGCCGGGCTCCGGGAGTAGAAACTTTCTCGAAAATCATCAAGGGTATATCAAAGGTATGGCGGTTGTGGTCTGTGTGGTGGATGGTAGTTGTTTTGTGGTGTGTATGGTTGTTATGGTCACTGATGTTGTAGTGTATGGTAGCTGTGGCAAGGTAGTGCGGTATTCAACCACGCAGTTTACGGTGTTTAAAAAGTTTTAGTCATTGTTGCCAGAGCAGAGCAGAAAGATAGACAGAGATAGAGAGAGATTTGACACGAGTCTGGAGACTAGCGCCTCATTACAATCAGTATATATTCATCTATTATTTACACCATTATTATCAACATCCAGAAAGCCTTTTTTTCGAATGGAATATAGTGGAAACACTCTATATATGAAATATTTTATTTAGAAAATTGATCATTGATATAAATATACATTTATATATATAGAAATATATGGCTCTATAACTCTACTGTCTTTAAACAAAATCATTATGTTCCTAGGGGAATGTTAATGATAAGATCAGCAGGTAGATGGGATGAAGTACCAGAAGACAACACCCCGCCCCTCCACCAGCACGCCCACACCAACTCCACCCACCAGCACGCCCACGCCAACTCCACCCACCACCCTCACGCTGCTCTCTTCACAGCGCATCAGCCAAGGCAGCCTCGGTATGTAAGCTGCTCTTGCTGCTAACGTCCAGGCAGCCCAACTCTGTCCTTCGAGTACTCGCCCTCTACCACTCAGTCGTAGAAGTGTAGAACACTTGTAGAGGTGTAGAACACTTGTAGAGGTGTAGAACACTTGTAGAGGTGTAGAACACTTGTAGAGGTGTAGAACACTTGTAGAGGTGTAGAACACTTGTAGAGGTGTAGAACACTTGTAGAGGTGTAGAACACTTGTAGAGGTGTAGAACACTGTTGTAGAAGAGCGTAGCACAATTGTACAGGGGCACAGAAGGGGGCAGGTGGACGCGAGATGAGACTTCTTGTTGACACTGCTGGCGGTGTTAGGACCCTCGCGAGAGCAGCTCCAGCCTGGATGCTGCACTACGGTATAAGCGTCATACTTAAGCCGTCTGTAAAGAGCAGAGAATAACTTTTTACAATTTGCAAAATTTACGAATTAAATTAACTTATGAACTTAAAGAGAATTTCCTCTAAAAAATGTATAGAAATTTTAGATAGAACAATTTAACAGCTTGAAAAAACGTCGCTTAAGTTAAAAAAAATCAGGGACTTTAATAAGAATAGAGCGTCCTTGCTTTGAATAAATCATGGTTTTAGCTCAACTAATTAACGAGTTTTACATAAGATGAGAAACTTACCAGCGAGGGTTGGCAGGTGGGCGTGTACGGTGCTGGTTGCAAGTGTGAGGTGAATGAGGCTAGATGAGGTCAAGATGGCACTTTACGTGGCAGGGGCGCGGGAAGGGAGTGCCATGAGGGTGTGCCAAGTGTCTATCACACTTCACTCCGGCAGCAATTGTTCACTACCCTAGCGCCCCAACTGACTGGACGCTGTTTCGTCGCTCCCGGAAACACAGCGGAGGCGACGAGGTCTGCGTCCCTTTTCAGGAACTCTCAACGAAGTCCATGTCCTCCTCGGAAGAGGAGTCATCGTCACTGGTACCCAGGGCGTCCTCCAAGTCGTAGATGTAGTCGATAACAGACTGGATCAGCTCTAGCTTTGTGACTGGGCGATCCTTGGGACAGAGGGGAACCAGGTGCTGGAGGCGCTCCAGGTACATAAGCACCTCAGCACCCTCAGTCTTGGGTGGAGCCTTGTGGACTTTGCCATCCATAACGGCTTGCACAGGTGACACGCAGCGTTGAGCCCTCATCTTCATGAACGTGTTGGAGTATATCACAAGAGGAGTAACTTAAGTTGTTCACTCACTGTGAGGGTAAGGAAACTGTACACAAACCCTGGAGCTGCGAGTATTTATGGGCGAGGATGAGCAAGACTCCGCCCAGAGCGCAGCTCAGCCACTCACAAGGCTCTCAGCCGGGTGTGTTATGGGATGCTAAGCATCGAATTTGTTCTCTTTAACAAATCCACCACATACCGTATTATTCCACTAAACTGATCAATCTGAAGGCAAGATAGGGAAAAGTACATAACCAACGTTTCAAGGAAGTAATTAATTTGCTTATGGTTGAGTATGAGAGAGTGTAATGGAGGGATGGCGATGAGGCATCATCAGTGGGATCTGGGAATGCAGCTGGCGGCGGTTGGTGACGTCGGCTGTGTGCGTCAATACTGGTGGTTGCCCTGTCGCACATCTGGCCTCATCTGTCCACCTTGGCCAGGTTCCCACGGGCCTCTATAACTGACCTGACCCGACCTCCAGGCCTGCTGCCTTCCCGTGACGACCTCCACACACACACACCACAAAAACCCACTTCCTCGGCGGCTACTTCCGCCGGCACCACACACACACACACACACACACACACTCACAAGACCGTCATTTCGAGGTAAGTTATTATTCCGAAGATAATTTGTACCTGGTTGAGGGATACGCTGAAGATCGTTTCTAGTCACGGACTCTCACTTCACGTACTCAGTATCTGTATTCCTTACACAGGACATATGCTATTTGCGTACTAATTGTAAACAAGACATATTGCTCCACATGTTTCGCCAGACACATGGCGCCTCCCTCCACCTCTACCATCCCTCCTACTCTACTTCTCTCATTCTTCCTCCCCCACCAACCCTCCTTCCTTCCCTTATTCTCTGTCCCCCTTCCTTCTAGCTACCCCTCATTGCTATTCTTATTTCTTGTTTAAAGATATCCTTATTACCTTACTGAAGTCTTTCAGCTCACACGGACAGATTTTAATACTCTCTCACCTGTCTACTCCACCCCATATATATATATATATATATATATATATATATATATATATATATATATATATATATATATATATATATATATATCATATAAATGCCACCATTTTTCCTATTGTGTGTCCAGTATTAAGTAAGAGATGAGTAAGTGTTAATGACTGGTGAGTCAGCAGGAGGATGAGTATTTACGCTCCGCTTACACCAGCTGCTGTAAACTCAAGAGGCATTCCCGTCTTGAAGCTCAGATGAAGATAAGCTTTATTCTGGAAGCCTACAAGTGTTTACACACTCAGTGAAGTAAACTTGTATACTTGTTGAGCGTACTCTTGTTCATCCATTACTTGACGAGATAATGGGGAGCCAAGAAGGCCTCTTGCTGTTGGGAATGTGATAGAATGGTAGACAGAAGAAGCGTCAGTTGACAGATCTCTGAGTCTGAGCAGAACTGATAGAATTTGGGTGGGATGGGGGGGGGATAGTAAGGACAGATCTCCTACATGTAGCGACAGGTAACCTCGGGGCGGAATTGACAGACCTTGGGGAAGGGCTTGGCAGACCTTGGGGAAGGGCTTGGCAGACCTTGAGAGACAGATTGACCTCGGCAGTTGAAGGAACGTACATAACTATTGCATAATACATGTAATATCTAAACAAAGCTGAGGTCAAAGCGTGAACCCAGCAATACAATTGTATTTTAAAGGGAAATTAATGTGTATACGCATGGAGGGTTGTGTAACATTCTCTTACACAAGGCAATGAATGTTGAGTAACATTTATCCACACTGTCAGTAATATATGCTATAAAATAAGTAATATTCACTCATTCAAGAGTAAAGGTGGTGCTGGGAGTCACCATGAATATTTACCTGGAGTAGTTTCCAAAGGTCACACCCCCGTCCCCGCGTCACGGTCCCGGACCAGACTTCCTGGTTGCTGGCCTGATCAATGAAGCTGTTGGTACCTGTCCCCCCTCAGTCTAATATATACTATACGTACAACTTGACTCATCAAAAATTGTTTTGAGGAATCTGCCGAGTTTCCTCTTGAGGATAGCTATGTTTTTGCTGCTAATTCCCTTTATGCATGAAGGAAGGGTGTTGAAGAGTCGTGGTCTCTTAATTAACACTTACTGAATTATCTCTCAGTGTACTCATCGTTCCCCTGTGTCTATGTAGTTATTTCGGTGTACAGGTTAAGAACCAGTCCCTCCAGTATCTTCCAGGTGTAGATTATGATGTATCTTTCTCGCCTTCCTTTTATTGAATACAGTTCTAGGGACATCAAGCACTCCCATTAATTTAGGTGTTTGAAGATTCTCGGTACATTTTCCAGCTCAGTAATTTCGCCTGTCTAGAAGGGGGCCGTTAAACACAACAATATTCTATTATAAAGAGAACGAGTGACCTGAAGAGCATCATTGGCTTGGCATCTCTTGTTTTGAAGGTTATAGGTATCCAACCTATCATTTTCTTGCAGCTGTGACAATAACACTGTCGTGCTTCTTGAACGTGAGATCTAACATTATAACTCCTAGGTCTCTCATGTCTGACTTGCCTTATATTGAGTAGTTTGAGTTTGTCTTGTACTCTGATCTTGTTTTTATTTCCTCCATTCTTCCTTGACGTAATAACTGAAATTTATTCTCAGTGAACATCATTTTATTGTCAGTAACCCACTGAAAGACTTAGTCTATTTAAATTGTAGCACCATTTGTGAAGGATGATACAGTGCTTTGGTTTATGTCCATGTCTGTCAAATATGAGAATGAGAAAGAAAAGTGGGGTGAGTACCGTACCTTGGGGGACAGAACTCATCCTTGTAGTAGCTACTGACTTCACTGTGTTACTCTCTGGATTCTGTTTGTGAGGAAGTTAAATATCTATCTGCTCAGCTTCCCAATTATTCCTTTTGTTCTCATTTTGTGTGCAACTATCTCATTTTGCACTTGTCAAAGGCTTGTGCAAAGTTAGTGTATACAACGTCTGCATTTTGCTTGCCGTTAAATGCATCCAAGACCTTGTCGTAACGGTCCAGCAATTGCAAAAGGTAGGAACGACCTGTTCTGAACCCATGTTGATCTGGGTTGTGCAACTATTGCTTCTTAAAACATTAAAAAATCTCGATGATGTAGATGTTAGGGCTTTTGGTGTTTAGAATTTTGCAATTGCTTTACTACTACTACCTTAGTGGAGTGACTCAAGAAATCGTAATGACACGATTGCCAACAGATGAATTTCCCGCTGGCGGGAGATTCATCTGTAAAAACTTGCATTTGTGGTCACAGTGGTGGCTATGCTAAGCTTTCTATGGTGTATAAATATACCTAATTGGATTAATCTTATTGTAGCCACCTGATACAGTGGCTAACACGTCGGTCTGGAGTTGTACGAGTCACCGCGAGTTCAATCCCCGCCCGTACCGTGGTTTGTGGAGTGAAGCTGTATATATTTTAATGACATTGGGATGACTCCAGTGTTTAGTCTTGTCTATCGTTATAAGAGTTTATTGCAATCTTTATGGATATGAAGTTCCACGAGTCTGAGTCTGATTGCATGGCCATGCCATCAGTGGCTTCTTCGAAGACGATATGGGTTAAATTTATATCAGAGATGTCTGCAGCGTTTAGCGTCACTTACCCTTACTTCAGCACAGGTAGAATGACGCCCATCTACCTCCACACCACGGCCCCACTCACCACTCCTCCACTCACCACTGCTCCACTCACTACTGCTCCATTCACCACTGCCCCACTCACTACTGCTCCACTCACCACTGCCCCACTCACCACTGCCCCACTCACCACTGCCCCACTCACCACTGCCCCACTCACTACTGCCCCACTCACCACTGCTCCACTCACCACTGCCCCACTCACTACTGCCCCATTCACCACTGCTCCACTCACCACTGCTCCACTCACCACTGCCCCACTCACCACTGCCCCACTCACCACTGCCCCACTCACTACTGCCCCATTCACCACTGCTCCACTCACCACTGCCCCACTCACTACTGCCCCATTCACCACTGCTCCACTCACCACTGCTCCACTCACCACTGGTCCACTCACCACTGCCCCACTCACCACTGCTCCACTCACCACTGCCCCACTCACCACTGCCCCACTCACTACTGCTCCACTCACCACTGCCCCACTCACCACTGCCCCACTCACCACTGCTCCACTCACCACTGCCCCACTCACTACTGCCCCATTCTCCACTGCTCCACTCACCACTGGTCCACTCACCACTGGTCCACTCACCACTGCCCCACTCACCACTGCCCCACTCACCACTGCTCCACTCACCACTGCTCCACTCACCACTGCCCCACTCACCACTGCCCCACTCACCACTGCCCCACTCACCATGGCTCCACTCACCACTGCCCCACTCACCACTGCTCCACTCACCACTGCCCCACTCACCACTGCCCCAATCACCACTGGTCCACTCACCACTGGTCCACTCACCACTGCCCCACTCACCACTGCCCCACTCACCACTGGTCCACTCACCACTGGTCCACTCACCACCCCACTCACAACAACCACACTCACCCCCACCACACACATTGTGGTGAGAGAGAGAGGGAGAGAAAGTGAGAGAGAGAGAGAGAGAGAGAGAGGGGGGCAGTGAGCGGAAGTGCATCATTAACACGAATTTGGCAAGTGTCGGACCCCCCCCCATACCTCCCCTGCCCTCCCATCCCATCCCATCCTCTCCCCCTAAAAAACTATCTACCCCTTCCTTCCCTTAAAAAAACTGACGATAGCCTGCTAGGTTACGATAGCTATCGCTCTTCGATAACCCGCCCCCCTCGCCCTCACCCTTCTCAGATAACCATCGCCCCATCCGCATCCGACGCGATAAGACAACACTGACGACGGATCTGATAACACGACCCGACACGCAGGCAGCTATCGAGATCAGTCGCAGTGTGTGCAACATGACACGATATCAGCCATGATGGTAGCGAGGGTGACCACAGTGAGGGTGTTATCTTGACCACAGTGAGGGTGTTATCTTGATCACAGTGAGGGTGTTATCTTGATCACAGTGAGGGTATTATCTTGACCATAGTGAGGGTGTTATCTTGACCACAGTGACGGTGTTATCTTGACCACAGTGAGGGTGTTATCTTGATCACAGTGAGGGTATTATCTTGACCACAGTGAGGGTGTTATCTTGACCATAGTGAGGGTGTTATCTTGACCACAGTGAGGGTGTTATCTTGACCACAGTGAGGGTGTTATCTTGACCATAGTGAGGGTGTTATCTTGACCATAGTGAGGGTGTTATCCTGACCACACTGAGGGTGTTATCTTGACCATAGTGAGGGTGTTATCTTGACCACAGTGAGGGTGTTATCTTGACCACAGTGAGGGTGTTATCTTGACCATAGTGAGGGTGTTATCTTGACCATAGTGAGGGTGTTATCTTGATCACAGTGAGGGTATTATCTTGACCATAGTGAGGGTGTTATCTTGACCACAGTGAGGGTGTTATCTTGACCATAGTGAGGGTGTTATCTTGACCACAGTGAGGGTGTTATCTTGACCATAGTGAGGGTGTTATCTTGACCATAGTGAGGGTGTTATCCTGACCACACTGAGGGTGTTATCTTGACCATAGTGAGGGTGTTATCTTGACCACAGTGAGGGTGTTATCTTGACCACAGTGAGGGTGTTATCTTGACCATAGTGAGGGTGTTATCTTGATCACAGTGAGGATCCTGACCACATTGAGGGTGTTATCTTGACCACAGTGAGGGTGTTATCTTGATCAAAGTGAGGGTGTTATCTTGATCCCAGTGAGGGTGTTATCTTGACCACAGTGAGGGTGTTATCTTGACCATAGTGAGGGTGTTATCTTGACCATAGTGAGGGTGTTATCTTGACCATAGTGAGGGTGTTATCTTGACCACAGTGAGGGTGTTATCTTGACTACAGTGATGGTGTTATCTTGACCACAGTGATGGTGTTATCTTGATCACAGTGAGGGTGTTATCTTGACCATAGTGAGGGTGTTATCTTGACCACAGTGAGGGTGTTATCTTGACCACAGTGAGGGTGTTATCTTGACCATAGTGAGGGTGTTATCTAGATCACAGTGAGGGTGTTATCTTGACCACAGTGAGGGTGCTATCTTGACCACAGTGTGGGTGTTATCTTGATCACAGTGAGGGTGTTATCTTGACCACAGTAAGGGTGTTATATTGACCATAGTGAGGGTGTTATCTTGACCACAGTGAGGGTATTATCTTGACCACAGTGAGGGTGTTATCTTGACCACAGTGAGGGTGTTATCTTGACCATAGTGAGGGTGTTATCTTGATCACAGTGAGGGTGTTATCTTGCCCACAGTGAGAGTGTTATCTTGATCACAGTGAGGGTGTTATCTTGATCACAGTGAGGGTGTTATATTGACCATAGTGAGGGTGTTATATTGACCACAGTGAGGGTGTTATCTTGACCACAGTGAGGGTGTTATCTTGACCATAGTGAGGGTGTTATCTTGACCATAGTGAGGGTGTTATCTTGACCACAGTGAGGGTGTTATAGTGACCATAGTGAGGGTGTTATCTTGACCGCAGTGTGTTATCTTGACTACAGTGAGGTTGTTATCTTGATCATAGGGAGGTTGTTATCTTGACCACAGTGAGGGTGTTATCTTGACCACAGTGAGGTTGTTATCTTGACCACTGTGAGGTTGTTATCTTGATCACAGTGAGGTTGTTATTTTGACCACAGTGAGGGTGTTATTTTGACCACAGTGTGTTATCTTGACCACAGTGTGTTATTTTGATCAGTGTGTTATCTTGACCACAGTGAGGGTGTTATCTTGATCACAGTGTGTTATCCTAACCACAGTGAGGGTGTTATCTTGACCACAGTGTGTTATCTTGATCACAGTGAGAGTGTTATCTTGATCACATTGTGTTATCCTAACCACAGTGAGGGTGTTATCTTGACCACAGTGTGTTATCTTGATCACAGTGAGTGTTATCTTGATCACAGTGTGTTATCCTAACCACAGTGAGGGTGTTATCTTGACCACAGTGTGTTATCTTGATCACAGTGAGGGTGTTATCTTGACCACAGTGTGTTATCTTGAACACAGTGTGTTATCTTGATCACAGTGAGGATCCTGACCACATTGAGGGTGTTATCTTGACCACAGTGTGTTATCTTGATCACATTGAGGGTGTTATCCTGACCACAGTGAGGGTGTTATCTTGACCACAGTGTGTTATCTTGATCATAGTGAGGTGTTATCTTGATCACAGTGAAGGTGTTATCCTGACCACAGTGAGGGTGTTATCTTGATCACAGTGTGTTATCCTGACCACAGTGAGGGTGTTATCTTCATAGTGATGGTGTTATCTTGACCACAGTGTGTTATCTTGATCATAGTGAGGGTGTTATCTTGATCATAGTGAGGGTGTTATCTTGATTACAGTGTGTTATCCTGACCACAGTGAGGGTGTTATCTTCATAGTGATGGTGTTATATTGACCACAGTGTGTTATCTTGATCATAGTGAGGGTGTTATCTTGATTACAGTGAGGGTGTTATCTTGATCTCAGTGTGTTATCCTGACCACAGTGAGGGTGTTATCTTCTTCATAGTGAGGGTGTTAACTTGATCAACGTCCTCGAGGCCTGGTCCATGACCAGGCCTCGTGGTGGATCAGGTCCTGATCAACCAGGCTGTTACTGCCGGCCACACGCAATCCAGCATACGAATCACAGCCCCGCTGATCAGTTACTGCCTTCTGGTAAGATGTTAAAAAGTCTGGGTCCACGGATGTTGATACAGCGTTCTCTTATTGTGTCAACGGCACCCCTGCCTTTCACTGGGTTTATTTTGCGCTTCCTCCCATATTTCTCACTCCAGTATGTTGTTATGGCGGTTTGTAGATTATATTATAATGTTTGTTTTTCTCCTCTGCTGCAGACAAGGTCCAGGATCCAGCCTCCCGGTTCCCGGCATGAACTAACAGGTTGTTGCTGGATGCATGCAGTCCAACCTATGCACTACAGTCTGGCTGATTAGGGGCCAGCAGTAACAGCCTGGTTGATCAGGCCCTGATCCACCGGGAGGCCTGGTCAAGGACCGGGCCGCGGAGGGCGTTGACCCCCGGAACCCCCTCCAGGTAGTGGAATCATTTCCTTCCTTAGTCCACTTGCTTTAACCTCCTTTTCCTTCTTATAATTCACCCTCATCCCCCTGGCCTTCGTCTTCCCTCCCTCGCCTCTTCTCCCTTGTTCACGTCTTCCCCTCCACTAGCTACCACCACCGTCCCCATCCATTACCCTCCCAGCGCTACAACAGGTGTTCACTGGCTAGTTGGGGAATGTCATTGATTGTAATGTCGGTCCCATTATGCAACCCCCTTTACCCTCCCCCCTCCCATTATGGCACCCACCACAAGTAATGGTAGGGGAGGTTAAAGGGGCCTTCAGATCAAGCTTCTCTTCCTTGCTCCTCTTCCTTGCTCCTCCTCTTCATTTCTTCTCCTCTCACCTCTCTTTCCTTCACTCTCCATATGTTTTTCGTAGAGTAACAGGTGTTGGTGTGCGTGAGCGAAGGTGTTGATCGTAGACTGCTGTAGCAGGTTACGTCACTAAGAAACCGCATATATTGTAATGGTAAGAGAGGTGGAGAGCCACGAACATCACCACCACTACTGTAACATCACGTATCATCACAGGAAGGTGATTCTCTATCTCTCTCTCTCTCTCTCTCTCTCTCTCTCTCTCTCTCTCTCTCTCTCTCTCTCTTTCTTCTCTCTTCTCTCTCTCTCTCTCTCTCTCTCGCTGGAAGAATTATGTGTCCCGGGGCAGTGTATGGGTCTGTCTTCAATAGTTTCTTCATATATACATATTTTTTTCTATTTTAATCTTTAAAAAAACTTCTGTTGATTTATCTGTGTAACAAAAATTTCAGTGTCCTTTCCTCTCACCTTGCTCTCACCTTGCTCTCACCTTCCTCTCACCTTCCTCTCACCTTCCTCTCACCTTCCTCTCACCTTCCTCTCAAGTCACAACTTTGTCTGATCTTCCATGTGTATGTGTACTCACCTAACTGTACTCACCTAATTGTGGTTGCAGGGGTCGATTCATAGTTCCAGGCCCCGCCTCTTCACTGGTCGCTACTAGGTCCTCTCTCTCCCTGCTCCAAGAGCAACTTCCAATTGTGACCCCTTGTTGCCGTGCTACATCTCTGGAACATCTTGTCTCTGTTCACCTTGTCGATTCCTCTCAGTATTTTATATGTCGTTATCATGTCCTCCTTATCCCTCCTCTCTCCCAGTGTTGTCAGGTCGATTTCCCTTAACCTTAGCTCCGGGACTAGTCTTGTTGCAAACCTTTGTTGCACTTTATCTAATTTCTTGACGTGCTTGACCAGGTGTGGGTTCCAAACTGGCGCTGCATACTGCCTAAAGTCAGTACTGGATCAGCCGGGCTGTGGTTCGTACGTTGGACTACGTGCTGCTAGCAATAACAGCCTCGTTGATCAGGCCCTGATCCACCGGGAGGCCTGGTCATGGACCAGGCCGCGGGGGCGTTGATCCCCGGAATACCCTCCAGGTAGACAGAGTACAGAGCCTTGAACGATTCCTTACTGAGTTGTCGGAACGCTATTAGGTTTGCCAGGCGCCCATATGCTGCAGTAATTATCTGGTTGATGTGCGCCTCAGGAGATGTACTCGGTATTATACTCACCCCAAGATCCTTTTCCTTGAGTGAGGTTTGCAGTCTTTGACCACCTAGCTTGTATTCTGCCTGCGGTCTTCTTTGCCCATTCCCGTGAGAGAAAGAGAGAGAGAGAGAGAGAGAGAGAGAGAGAGAGAGAGAGAGAGAGAGAGAGAGAGAGAGAGAAGAGAGAGAGAGAGAAGAAGAAGAGAGAGAGAGAGAGAGAGAGAGAGAGAGAGAGAGAGAGAGAGAGAGAGAGAGAGAACAGTGGTGTGGGCCTGGGATAACGTCAGATATAGTTGTTAATGGGTGAGTGTAGAGTCGTGGGAGCGTCCAGGGGTGATCAGGGGAAACACACACACCCACCTCCTGGATGAAGGGTGAGGGGAGGGGGATGAGGCGCATGTGAGGGGACACAGGGGTACACTGTCCCTCATCAGGGGAGGGGATTTTAACTCAGCAGTAGAGAGGGGTATGTGTTGCCATGGGAGTGGGGGTGGGAGTAAGGGCAGACGGGGAGAAATATTTGATCAAAAGGGGAGTCATTTCTTATTAAGTAAAACTTGTTTTACAATGGATGGGGTCCACCTCAAGTGCAAGTTGTGAGACCCACAGCCTCGGAGAAGTGGATAAAAATGCTTCGATGAAAAATATCTGGATTTCTTCCTGAAGCCATTTGCATATTCCACTTCCCCTACCACCCCATCTTTTAATGTATTTTTACAAGTAGGTATATTTGATTACATAACATAATACACAAGGATGCATTGCTGGTACAAAGATGGTATATAATACAGTACATGAGGTTTCAGGAGTACATTTCAAGTACTCACTGCACCACCACCACCAGCACCACCACCACCACCATCAGATACAAAAACAATGGTTCAGGAGTTCTTGGTAGAGGAAATTTGAAGCTGAG